>BQNB010025296.1:0-59806 GCA_026074375.1 Tanacetum coccineum
GATGATTGGAGTTTTTCAGATTGAAGAAGACTCTGATGAAATTTGAATATCCTCGAGAGTTGTTTCTAGGGTAAAAATCCTAAAATGAACAAAAGCAAGCTCATCTCTAAGTATGTTTTCATGTGGCCCTGTTATTTGCTTTTGAGCACTGATTCGCATACATAGGCATTACAAGTTACGGATACCGTTTGTAGATTGTTTCTAGTGGTTTTGTTTTTGCAGTTCTTGGTCAGATGACCTACTCTGTTGCAAGTCCGGCACTTGACAGTACAAGGACCTATGTGATGTAGGGTGCATCTTTCACACAAAGGACGGTTTCCAGTATATCCGTTGGTGGCAGTATAAATCTTGAAGGTTTCTTGTCTTCTATTCTGCTGTCGGTGGTAATCATCATTACGGTTGTTATTGTTGTAGTTATTCTGATAGTTGTTGTTGTTGACGATGTTCCCTTTATCCTCAAGCTTTCGTTTGTGATCATTGGTTTCTTGCACAGAATTACGCTTTATTATTTGGTCCATTAGTCTGTGAGCTATGTTGGTGGCTTCTTCCAGAGTCTGAGGTTTTGAAGCAGTAACGTTTCCTTCAATGCTTTGCGGCAGTCCCCCGATGAAAGCTTCCATAAGTTTCTCAGAATTTGGCACCATGTTTGGACATAAGATTGTTAATTCTTGGAATCTTCTAATATAAGTCTTGAGATCACTTCCATTTACAGTTAGACCATAAAATTCATCTTCCATTTTCTTGATCTCAGTTCGAGGACAATACTTGTTTGTCAGAAGCCTTTTTAACTCAGTCCAGGTGATTTGATTAGCTTGCTCTATTCCCATAGGCTGGGCATGTGCATTCCACCAGGACAAGGCATCATCAGTTAAAGTACCAGTAGCAAATGTTACTCTGTCTTCCTCGGCACACTTGCTACGAGAAAACACTGACTCAGTACGTTCAAACCAGCGAATGAGGTCAACAGCTCCTTCTGTGCCATTGAAGTAGAAAGGTTGACAGTTTATGAATTCTTTGTAGTTTCCTCTTTTTGCTACAGGAATTTCTCTGGGTTCAGTGTTCCTATTGGAATTGTCGGAAGTTGCCATGGCAGCAGCTTGTGCTTTCAGAGCTGAGGAGATGCCATCATTAATCAGTTGCCGGATGGCATCCAAAGTTATGACTGGTGTTTCAGATGTTGACGTCCTTTTGGGAGGCATTCTATCAACAAAAGATGATACGTAGTAAGAATGATATCATAAGTTTTGAAAAGTAATAAAAGAGAATGTGATGCTTAAAATGCTTAAAGGAAAATGCTTATTTTTGAATTTTTAAGCACTTAGAGGTTATGATAAAGACGGAAATAATGACGCAAATGGTGGAAATGATGATGAAAGAGAGATAAGTTGGAAAAATAAGGTATGAAACGGGATTGCCTTTATAAATAACTTGCCTTTTCACTGTACATAGTCAAGATTTGACAAGCGTTTTTATTTATACCACACATCCCGTGGCTTAGGATAAAGCTATAACTAGTATATTTTATTCTATAGAGTTTGTTTTATTTTGAGCCGGTAGATGCCATCCTAAAGAGATCTTCCTGATTCGTTTGGTGACGAGCTTGATTTTTCGCAATGATTTGTATCAAGATTCAGAAATTCTGTAAAGAGCAAAGGCAATTTTTATCGCCTTTTGGCCCTAAGCAAAACCCCAACCTTTCTTTTGAAAGTTCTTGGATATTCTGAGTGCGATTTTCCTTAGTTTCAGTCTTTAGTTTCATTACCATTAATACAGTCCTTCTTATCCATTAACTCAATGCGGTGAAGATAGATTCGTCTAAATTATTCAAGATATCTTCGGATTTGGTTCTTCGTGATGTTTTAATTGCATCTTAACTGAACCATTTCCCTAGTTACCCCCCCAAAATACCACGAGGGGGGGGAGGAGTAAAACTTGAGGAAGAGAGGATACTAAATTACAAATTTGATTCCGGGATGAATTAAATAACGTAGTTGAGGAAGAAGATGGAGAATGGATTTGCTTCTTAGGTGGAAAGTTCTTCAGAGCAACCGAACTATCGAGACAAATTAGTAGTGAATGGTGGTAATACAGTAGATGGAGTCAAAATAGCTAGTGGAGTGATAGGATCTGTTGATGGAAATGGTAATATCCTTAGCAAAAAAAAATGCTTGTACGACCTGTCAACGAGGAGTATTTGTAGAAAGGTAGATACTGGTGGGATTATATCCTCTTAGAGTTTCCGAAGAGTTAAAAAAAGAGTCTGCTTCCATGCTGAAGCTGGAAATAATCCGATTAGACCCGGAAGTAGAAGTTAAGAATATTCATATAGGAAAAAGCATCATCGATATCAAAATAGAAAGCGCTTGGGAGAAGACATCGTTCTGATAACAACCTAGTTTGTAAATAACATAAGTTATTTATGTAATAGTATAAATAGATATGTATATTTATCAATACTTGATTCGATTGTATTGGCACGGAGGAACTTTGATGCTAAAAAAGAAATGTGGTTTATAGTTAAAGTCTTTTGACCTTGTTCTCTATAACCATGGCGCTGATACCAATCTGTAACACAACCCCCCATTTTTACAATATACACGAAACTAATATGGGTATTACTATAATGGATACAACAATCATAAACATAGCAAACGACGTTCAAAAGAAAACGTTATTCAAACGATATGTTTAACATTTATGTCAAATCAGAAGTTTACAAAATAGTTCCCAAAATCGAATTACAATGTGAATGAATAACAATTTTAGCCATCGTCGAGAGTCCATGACACTCCGTGCCGGATTTTGCTCAATAACCGTGAGATAAACATGCTAAAAAGTCAACACAAAGTTGAGTGAAATTCATAGGTGTTGATAAACATAAGAATACAAGTATAGTGTTAATAATTTTGTACAAACACATTATGATAAAAGTTAAATTGTTATGAATCTTGATCACCTTCTTATATACCCCGGTATTTAATAATAATTGCAACGATGCAAATATCATAGTAACCGTGTACTTAACTTACTACTGCGTTATTGTCTTGTTTGGTCTGTTTGGTCTTGTCTGGTATAGTATAGTCTGGTCTAAGCTCATGGCACACAAACTGACTAGTGTATATATATACCCAAAATGATGTGATATATATATAGAGATAATGGCCCTCGGTGTAGGTAATTGCCATATACCTATGAAATTCAAATATAGTGTGTTTGGGTTACCTATCCGCTAACCAAACAGTTTCGTCAATCCCAGATAAGCGTCTATCTACAATATTTGCGTTCACCCAAACGTTTGATTAATTGCCCATGATAATGAGGGACTTTGGCATATGTGAACTTAGACCGTAGCTGTGAAAGTTGTATCTGGAAAGGCATATAACTATGTAAAAACACTTGAATTCCTGTTAAGCATGAATAAGAGACGTCTTTGAAAAGTACTACACATTGGTTATAAGATAAACGGTATGTTAAAAGAGTTTTGTAACATGCATGTATCCCCCCGCGGGTTTTTACAACTGTAAATAAAGTAACAGGCGAGGTTATGAAACTCACCTGGTATAATGTCTAATAAATATGTCTGAAATGAAAGCAGACGACCTTATCCACAGAATCTTAAACCCAGGGAATGTTTGATATAATAAAAAGAAAGTAAACAGCCACGTCACATAACCTGAGAGTAAATATGTTGAGTCTAGGAAATTGTAATCTAAACTTTAGTTTTAAGAGTTCTGAGTTTGATTGAAGAGTTATGGAATTATTGTATCACCGATTGGGCCATCATAATTCATAAGGTCTATCATAAACGTTTGAGGAGCCTAGGCAATTTAAATCGTAACCCAACAACTCAGTCAGAACGTAATCCCAAGATGAAACCTCTAATATGATTAGTCGTCCCTAGTATTGTGAAAAGATATAAATCCGGCTTTTAACATTTTAATCCATATCTGAAATGTTCAAGCATGATAAGCGTAATTTAAAGTTAGTCCTTGTAAGGTTTTAAACATGAGATTTTTATCATACTCTTTTCAAATTTATACATTTAAAAACCCTGGGGATTGGAAAAATACAAGTAGACCCCTGGGGTTTACATTTTTACGACTTTGGTCCTTTAACTTTGAAAGATATACCAAGTAAACCTTGGACTTTGAAAAGTGACATAATAGACCCCTATAGATATAAAACTATGATAAAATAACATATTCAGACCTCGAGTTAGTAATTTCAGAAAGTTACGATATATTACCCCTGCAAGATTATAATTACAGAAACATGTCCAAATTGCCCTGCAAGCTTATTTTAACAATTCAAATAGACATTATATAAAAGTTATAATATACTAAAATAGGATGTTTTAATGCCACACAAGTTTAAAAAAAAGATCGTATAAGCTAGGAAGCAAAACGGGGTCAAATTAGGTTATTCAAAACGTAAACGCACAACGGAGTTATTAAGTTCAAATTCCTTCATTAATCATAAAAGTATTATTTTAACATGAATTAGAGCATGCCTAGGATAGATTAGTAACAATAATTAACCATTAAAACATTTTAGTTTTAAGAAAAAACCGAAATTAGGGTTTCAGAGGTTGTACGGTTATGGATCAAAATGGTGGAAAATGATCATGAATTGAGTTATAAACTTTTAACAAGAGTATATTTAGTCATTGAACATTATATAGTGGAAACGGTCATGTCGGTAGTAGTTATCTACTCTTGACGCCTTGTATCTTGGTTTCCCGGGCTTCAAATCTTCAAAGGATTGTCTTCCTTGAAACGTCATTTTTATCCTAGGATCATATGGCGAGCAAGGATTGCTGCCTTATGGTTTGAGAAAGAAGATATGTGGTGCAAATTGGAATGGAGACAAAAGGTCCCTACTTATACTAGATTGAGACCAAGGAGGTTAAGTACCACATAGGATCCTGTTCATGGGACATGTGGAAGGTCTAGTTAAGGTTGATGTGTGGGAGCTATGGTGTGAGTTGTATGAGCTAGATTGATAGGTTGATGGTGTGGACACCGCTAGACTGGATGCCGCGCGGCCTGTTCTGGTTTAACAGAGACTCATGTGGCTTATTTTGACCAGAAGGTATCAACGAGTGGGTAAGGCAGCTTAAGGGATTCTAGAAGAGTTTATGCAAGTTCCTGCACATGGTTAGGGCCTAAAATGGTGTAAAGAAGCTAACATGGGGTCGGGTCTGGTGCTGGACATTAGGGCATGGTTTTCACATGTTTCAAAGCTTTTTATTTAGGGCGTGTGTACTTGATTAAGGATAGCTAATATATTAGCCAATGTCTGATATAGGAAGAATTTAGCAAGGATTAGCAATTTTTTTGGGTTAACAAACGGTTAGAATTGAAGAAAGTGGTCAACCGGGTTCAACTAGGCTCAATTAGGGTTTTTAATGGTTCCTTGCGAGATAATTGTGTAACTCTGATGAAAGGTGATTGAATACTAATCTTAGGCATTGTATAATGGATTATAAATGAGGATTGATCATTGGTTTAAGTTAAAATGGGTCGAAATGAAATAAGTAAGCCGTGGTTTGAATTAGGGCTCGTATTAGATTCATTAGGGTTTTCTAGCGTTGATTTCTTGCACATTGTTGAACCAAGGAGTGGGGTTAATGAATGATAAAGGGTTTTTAAACCCATTTTATGGTTTACAATGACTCTTGTTGCTTACTTGAGAATAAATTAGGTTTAAAAATGAAGAAAAAGGGTCAAAATCCCAATTAGAGGCACAATTAAGGGTTTTCCCGGGATTTGTTTCTCTTGTAATAATTGAAGTAGAATTGAAATGATAATGGATAATGATTGAGAGAAGGTTTGAAATTTATTTATTCTCTACTTAATTAAGTATTGGATTTAAGTTACAATGATAAAAACGAAGAAACTGAGTCCATAGGGTAGTATTAGCTCGGGTTAGGGTTTCTAACTGGATTTTCTTGTAATTTCATGGAATGAGGATGAATATGGATTGTAAATGAAGTGTATGACTTGTTTGTAACTTGTACTTGATGGATTGTACAAGATTACTTAGGAAAATGGAGAAAAAGCTATTTTGGATATTGTGCATTAATGACTTGTATCAATTGAACTTTTAAGGATTTGTAGTATTTGTATTTTGGCTGGAAGGATTTTCTATAATTCAAATGAGAATTGTTATAGTTTAACTTAATACATGTACCTTTAGATAGCTTGTGCATTTCACTTAGAGTGTTAACCCTTCATGAAATTTGGTTTAGAGTATCCGATAACGGTTTAAGGCCCGTTTAGATATAACATTGCGAATAGTACATTATAGGAATAATGTACCTTGTAAAAGGGATATGATGATATTGACTTGACATATTGTGATGTTTGCTTGACATATATGAAGACAGGATGGCCATAGATAGGTTGCGTGAGCTCGTCTACTTTAGTTATGACATACTGAGATATATAAGTAATGTAATAAAGCGAAAAATATCCCCGTATAATTGTGATAATAGTAAAATAGGTTTTGCATTTGATGAAGATTCTTGGGCTGTTATAAAATACTTTTTATATGAAATTGTATCAGTTATAACTGTCACATGCGTGCTGTGAACTTGTGGTCTACTTTTAATACTAAATTCAAACCTATGAATTCACCAACTTTATGTTCACTGTTTTAAGCATGTTTTCTCAGGTGCTTAGCTGGATTAGTCTTGAGGTGCTATTTGATGTTGCATGCATTGCTGGGTGTCTTTCAAAAATTTTCATCTTTAAACTTACAATACTCGTTGTCTTAAAAACATGTTATGGTTCCGCTGCATTTGTCTTAAGCTTCCGCTAAAGCTATTTCAATTATGTTAAGAATATTATAAGACTTATCTCGTTTTTAATCAAAGCAACGAGTTATGTTTTATCAAATGTCCATATAGTGGTCGTTTACTTGATCTTGTATGATGTATATTATGACTTCACGCCCTCAGACACGTGTTTCCGTCCATGCCCCGTTTGGGGGTGTGACAGATTGGTATCTAGAGCCAAGGTTATAGTAAACCAGGTAGCTTATACTAAGTCTGGTCTATAACCAGTATGTGATCCTACGTGTTCTTACCTGCTTACATATATATCTAATAATAATAGCATATATATATATATATATATATATATATATATATATATATATATAAGCATCCAGAGCAATCCCTCACCCTCAGGTCTAACAACTCTTGGTGATCCAATGTCTGATAAGTCCTCAAGCGGACTGGATATCTCCGTGTGTGTGACCCCTGATTCATCTGAATCTGACATGACTGTATCTGAAAATCCAAAATAGCTTATATTAGTATTTAATATAAGACCCTTATAGTAATATACATTTATATCATAACATGTATATCAATCAAGAATGCATCTAGTCCAACCAACTAATGCAACAACTAGTGTATGCATGAATGTATGCACGTATGTATGTCCCGTATAAACCCCTTTGTGTGTATGCATTGTTTGAAAACGGTTATAGTCCAGCAAAAACATTTGACCTGGTTCTCTATAACCTTGGCTCTTGATACCAATCTGTAACACCCCCAAATTGGGTCGCAGCGGAATAAGGGTCCGAGGCGTGTTACTTCATAGATCAATAACACAAGATATATATAGAATGACCAAAAAGTCGTTTAAAACTGATACATTATATTTAACAAAGTATTTGTTACATAAGCCCGAAGCATCACTTGTTCACTTGTTCAAATTACAAAGATTTCAAGCCCATAACAGATATACAAAATGTAATGCGACAAAATCTTTAATGCATGATATCCAAATCAAAACCACCAATGTATCCCTTGCACCTCGTGCTTATTGACCTCCTGAAAAACATTGCTTTAAAACATCAACAATAATGTTGGTGAATTTATAGGTTTGATAAATCGTAAATTATAGGACCACAAGATTTCCCAAGTGTATGATAATGCAACAGATGCAGACATCATATAAATGTAATTACGTTGCCCTAAGCTCATGACACTGAAGCTCGACATAAATGAATACCATATAAATAGCCTACATTGCCCGTGATGATGTTCTAACCCGCAACATCCTATGTTCGACATGGTATACGTTCGTTTACCAGTGATAGCTTATTCACACCGAACGGGATGTCAATCCAAATAGATCTATTTCATATCATCGCGCTCACAAAGCCAGTAACTGACAGTTCATGATAATGGGCTCAACTGGGTTATCGCTACTTTAGGCAACTCGTAATCATTAATATAAATCTTATCACTTGTGTCACTTATAAAACAGTGCATGTTTCTCACACGTAAAAAAGTACTTATAAACAAAATAGTGTAAACGTGGCTATGAAATCTCCTTGAGTAAGCGAATTTCGAAGTGTATCACAGAAATGCGTCACGGTATGGATCGAGTGCATACCTAAGCCAATATAGGTCGTTATTAAGTACTATATACATTGGGTAAACTACTTAGCCCTATATAATTCTTATAGCTAATTCACTATCCTTTGTTTTAGTGAAATCATAATTTAATAAAGTTAAACGTTTATAATTATATCTTTGGTAAAAGTGACATAACTTTCATGTTTCATGTTCGTTTCTTGCGTTTCTTATGTCCACGCTTTCGTATTAAGATGATGTATCAAAATATGACGTTTTCACATTTTTAGTCCTCTGATGAACAGCAATTTTTACTGTTCATACCAGTTATAAACTTATTTTTATAACTTTAATTAACGTAAAACCCATAAATGTCGTATTTTATTCATTATAGCTCCGTTTTTAGCGATTCTTTCGAGTAGTCTTCGTTATTGAGAGTTCTAGCACTTATTGATGTTTTCAAATTTTGTTTCTGTCATGAATAATACATTTACTGTTTATAGTTTATAAATAATTACTTTTATAAAACATTAATTATCGTCAAGTTCGTATTTTATTCGTTTTAGCTCCGTTTTTAGTAATTCTTTCGAGCACGAATCTGTAATTGAAAGTTTCTATTTATTTATGGGTTTACAAAAACAATATGTTCCTAATATGGAGTAACTTTTAAAAAGAGTTTTATAATAAGTATTTTTATACATTTTAAGTATATAAACTCGCGTAATTTCATAACTTCTTCGTTTTTAATCGAAAAATTTACTTTTCTTATTGTTTGGAAATCCTAAAAAATATGGTGTGATTTATAATTTACAACCTTCGGTTTGTAGAATTTTTATAACAAGTTTTTAATAAAAATTCTTTTATAAATCCGGTGGTTATCGTAAAAACTCGTAAACTACGTATCTTTTTCGTTATTAATCCGTTTTTTGAGTTTCTTACCTTTTTGGAATCGTCATGAGGTGTACTATCTTTCTAAAGTGTCAAACCTACTGTCTAAAACACGAAATCTAACAGCCCTTTTGAAATCTTTAGGTGTACTCATTTTTATAACTTGTTTTCTATACTTTTCAACTTAATAAATACCACAAGTTATCCAATACTTATTATATACTATGTCATATATATAATAGTGTCCATAGGTCCATAATTGTCCAAAAATGTCCAAGAAATCACAAGATCCATTTGTGTACAACACTTATTTATATAAGAACTTTCATAAGTATACTTTAACTACTAGTTTATACATGAACTTTTTATACTTTAACAAACATAATACCATACTTATAATCCCATTATATCATGATATTATCAACTACATAACATATGTAAAAGTGTTCAAAATCATAATCACAAGTAGAAACTCATTTCACATGTTCAAGAGTATCCTAAATGGTGATTTTACTATATAGAACATATATACACATAAAATGATAAATGTAAAGTGATTAGAGTTTTTAGATAACCTTATGATGATGTATGATGATAACCAACACAATCTAAACCCTTGTTTAGATGAAAAACCAAAGCTTACAAGCTTAGAAAACCCTAATTCCAATAGAAACCCTAATCTTGCTTTTCTTGCTTCAATACTTGTAAACCTTTAACCAACCCTTGCAAACAACTTAAGACATCTTAGATATGATGTAGGTATGTGTGTATGGACTTGGAAAATCAAGCTATGAATTATATAAAAGGGGTGTATGTTGCCGTGGCTAAACAAGGAAGAAAAGGGGAGAGAATGTTGATTTTTATCAAGTGAAGACTTATGTGATTTATCTCTTGAAAAGGTGTAAGACTTATATGATAAATGTGCTAGCCATATGCCTTATAAAAAACACCAAAACTCATAGAAATATCAAGGGGGGGAGGGAGGCAACTTTGCATGAAATGGGGTGACTAGTTGGTCAAGATCACTATACATGCCATAAGTCTTATAAGCTCCATACTTGTACATATCCTCCCTTTAATTCTTATGTTCTTATGTTCCCTAATGTGTGAATCATCTCATGAAATTATGGAAGAATATCTAGCTAGCAAAATGAAAGTTTTATACTTGCACTTTTTAAAGTATAAATTGTAAGTAAATGTGAATGTGTAATGTTATTCATTAAAGTGTATACTTATAAGTTGTATAAGTCTTATTGATTTCTTTTAAATGGGGCGTCCCATTTGATACACATGGGTAATGTTTTATAAAAAATTTGAGCATTGGATATAAAAATGGTTATTTGTTGAAGCGTAGATTAATTGTGGTTGTTCCGGGAATGCCTAAACGTATTTTATCGTGAAACGCAAACAATTTATGTAACCAATAAAATAAAATGAACAAAGTTAATAATTATCCTTAAAATAATTACTTAACACTTGCTTGATGTAAACATTTAATTGTTTGATGCCTGTTTACATTGAACGATAATTTTTAGCTTACGCGATTTAACTTAACGTTTACGATTTAAAGCAAACGCGTACAATACTAAAAATACATAGTGAATTTATTGACGACGTCAATGACCCTAAAACATGGGGTGTTATAAGACACTTATCAAATCCTTAGATACCAAGAAAACTTAGGCACAAAGGCTTTTAAGCCCTATATATAGCCGAACACCCCATACATTTCATTTCATCCTTCAAACTCAAACACATACACTCAAATGGAGTTCTATCCATTCCCTAACAGCAATATAAGATCAAGAAGTCCCTACGCTCATATAGAAGCCAGAAGCAAGAAAAAAACAAAAGTCTTGAAGTCGTTTCTGGCGTTACGAGTCTTAAAAATCATTTCAACCCCATTTTAGCTCAAGAAGCCTAAGATCTGTTCCATAACTTTAATCTGTATTAGAATGTTCATAATACTTTTTAAGATCATATATGAACTCTTGTTTGAAGCCTTGAATCCTCAAACCCATGTGATTTTTTATTAAAACCCTAAAAACGATCCGTTTTGATTTTCTAGCTAACGAATCTTTTTTCTAAACTTTTGTTACGTTAGAACATCTTATTTTAGCTTTTATTTCGAATAAGCTATACTCTGCAAATATCATTTGGATTCTAAAATACAGCATGCATGGCTTTTTGGACTTGTTTTGCATATGATTTCCATGATAGGGGTACGTAACTTTTGAAATTTATAACTAAGGGGTTCGTTAGATTTATTCGATGAGAGTGTGGGTTCTCATGTCCCATGAGTGATTCTCTTTGGCACTATTCCTACCAGTATCCCTGTTATCCCCGTGGTTCTTGTTGAGGTTCCTATTGCACCTGCTGATCCGTTAGTTGAACCAGAGGTGGGAGCAGTTTCTGTAATTTCACCTACCGAAGTGCTCGATTTGGTGGCTTATTCATCTTCTTGTGATTCAGATCCATTGGAGGATTCCTTACCTGTAGCACCTGAGTTACCATTAGTTTCACCCTTCTTATGTTCTGATGACTTGAAGGCGGACAGTGAGTCTAAGCCTACTGAGCAGAGACCCGAGAGGCATGAGTCTCTTACACCATCATCTGAGTTTCCACTTGCACATGTTGTTGCCACACCCGAGATTTGTCGATGGCCAGTGATTCTTATCCGACCTGGTAAGGCTATTCCCTTCGGTCGACCTTATCGCATCCATCCTAATGGGCCGCGTAAGTTGTTGACTGCGAGGAAGAGAGTTGGACCTTTTCCTGCTCGTAGACTTGCATGGAGACGTGTATCTCATCATTCTTCGGATCGTCATTCTTCACCAGATTTTACTTCAGACTCATCTTCTTCTAGTTCATCTTCGGATTCTTCATCAGATATTTCTTCAGGTTCATCTTCAGATTCATTATCAGACTCATCATCAGTTCATTCTTCAGGATGCGATGCATCAGGTCAGTCTCATTCAGGACCATCGACTAGAGTTGCATCACCTAGGTTGGTTTATCCCCCGGTTAGGACTCCACGATGTAGTGAGGCTTTTATGCGTTGGAGGTCTGCACCATTGTCTACTCTTTACCCACCTACGACATCAGAGTCATCCCTAGATTCATCTTCTGAGAGGTCATTGGATTCATCTTCACCTTCTGCTGGACCATCTCGCAAGAGATGCAGATCCCCTACTACTTTGGTACCATCATCTACTCCTGTTTCGAGATCGATAGCCCCTGCTCTTGCTGATCTTCCACCTCGCAAGAGGTTCAGAGATTCATACTCATCTGAGGCTAGTGGAGAGGAGCATATGGAGATTGGTACTGCTGATGCAGAGACTGTTGCAGATTTGGGTATTAGTGATGGAGTTGGAGCTCCTACTGAGGATGGTATAGGTATGGGAGTTGAGGTTGCTACTAGTGATATTAGGGAGGACGAGGAGGAGTTTGAGGCAGAGGCCAGTGCGGGAGGCACGATGGAGATCGCAGTAGATCCATTGGTTACTGGTGGTATTTCTGAGCCCATTGGAGGAGATGCTCCTGATCTTGAGGGTACTCTTTATGATATAGCTCATTACATGTCTGAGGTTCCTCTTGATAGGATTACTGAGTTTGAGACTGCTCAGAGACAGTTGGAGGCTGGTCAGTTGGTGGCTAGCGGAGAGAGAGCTGGTTTGGCTGATAGGGTTAGGAGTCTAGGACGGGAGAACCTAAGGGTTCGAGCTTTGTTGTGTATCGAGAGAGATCATGTTGACAGTCTTCGTCGTCACATGGCACTTTCTCAGGAGGAGTTTTGTCAGATTCGTAGGGATCGTGATGATACTCGGAGGAGACTTAGGAGGTTGGAGTCACTTGTTGAGAGGCGTTTGGGATTTCGCCGTTAGTTTGGTAGTACCATGGTTATGTAGGACATTAGACTGATGGTTAGGTCTAGATGTTAGTAGTAGAAATATTGTAAATCAAGTACCCCGTTATGGGATTGATTGTAACCAACTATGAAGCTTTGTTATGATATGAAAAGCTTATTTTGATTCTCTCGCGTGTTCGTCTTTATTGTTATTTACTTGTTCTGGCAAAACATGTTCTATTGTATTTTCCTTTATAAATCTTATTTACCATTTATAGTGGTTATATCGCGTATCGAATCTCACCATGTGTGATGTCTTGTGATGTAGAACAATGACTAACACCCGTTCTGGAATGACGCCTGCTGCAATTGAGGAAATGATCAACCGACGCGTGGCAGAAGCTTTAGAAACTCGCGAGGCTAACAGGAACATTAGACTTGGGAACGGTAATGATGAGGGTGGCAATGGTAACGGTAATGGCAACGGAAATGGAGGAGGGAATGGAAATGGAAATCACAATGAGAATGATAGAGATGCTAGGCCTGTCGTTCGAGAGTGTACTTACCAGGACTTCATGAAATGTCAACCACTCAACTTCAAAGGAACTGAAGGAGTTGTCGGGTTGATAAGGTGGTTTGAGAAGATGGAAATAGTATTCCATATCAATAATTGCCCAGAGAAATACCAAGTCAAGTATGCTACTTGCACACTGTTAAACAGTGCACTAACTTGGTGGAACTCACAAAAGAGGACCATTGGAACTGATGCTGCATTTTCCATATCATGGAGAGAGCTTATGAAGCTAATGGCTAAAGTGTACTGCCCAAGAACTGAAACTCAAAATATGGAATCTGAGCTGTAGAATTTGACCGTGAAGAACAACGATTTGGCTGCTTATACTCAAAGATTCCAAGAGCTTACCATGTTGTGCACCAAAATGGTTCCCAAAGAGGAGGATCGAGTTGAGAAGTTTATTGGAGGTCTCTCGGATAATATCTAGGGAAATGTGATTGCTGCAAAACCTACAAGACTACAAGATATTGTCTGCATGGCTAACAACTTAATGGATCAAAAGTTGAAAGGTTATGCTATGAAAAATGCTGAGAACAAAAGGAAGTTTGATAACAACCAGAAGGACAACCATGGGCAACAACCACCATTCAAAAGACAAAATGTTGGAGGTCAGAATGTAGCAAGAGCCTATACGGCTGGCAACAATGAAAGAAGAGTGTATAATGGACTGTTGCCTCTTTGCAACAAGTGTAAGTTTCATCACGAAAGGCCATGCACTGTGAGATGTGGGAAGTGCAACAAGGTTGGACATTTGACCAGGGACTGTAAGGCCACAATTTCCACTACTTCTACTCAGAGGGGTCAAGTAGTGAATCAAAAAGTTTTAACTTGTTTCGAGTGTGGAAGGCAAGGACACTACAGGAGTGATTGCCCAAAGCTGAAAGATTAGAACCGTGGAAACAAAACTAGAAACAAGAGTGACATTGGAGAAGTAAGAGGAAAAGAATATATGCTAGGTGGAGGAGACACTAACCCCGATTCTAATGTCGTCATGGGTACGTTTCTTCTCAACAACCATTATGCTTCTGTATTATTTGATTCGGGTGCCGATCAAAGTTTCATGTCGACTATTTTTCGTACCTTGCTTGATATAATCCCCGACACTTTAGACGTTAGCTATGTTGTTGAATTAGCCGACAGGAGAGTTTCTAAAACTAATGTTGTGCTTAAAGGTTATTTGTTAGGATTGTTAGGTCACCCATTCAATATTGACCTAATTGCAGTAGAACATGGTAGTTTTGACGTCATCATCGGCATGGATTGGTTAGCGAACCATCATGCGGTGATCGTGTGTGGATTCCTTATGGAGATGAAGTTTTGATAGTTCAAGGTGATAGAAGTGTAAAAGGAAAGAAGTCAAAGTTGAGCATTATATCGTGCACCAAAACTCAAAAATTGTTAAGAAAGGTTGCCCAATCTTTTTTGGCACAAGTTACGAAGAAGGAAACCAAAGACAAGTCAGAGGAGAAGCGACTTGAGGATGTGCCGATTGTACGGGACTTTCCGGATGTCCTTCCAGAAGATTTTCCTGAATTACCACCAACATGACAAGTTGAATTTCAAATTGACTTGGTCCCAGGTGTTTCTCATGTGATACGAGCCCCGTATAGATTAGCATCGTCGGAACTGCAAGAATTATCTACTCAGCTACAAGAACTTTCTAACAAAGGATTTATAAGACCGAGTTCCTTACCTTGGGGAGCCCTGGTTTTGTTTGTCAAAAAGAAAGATAGATCTTTTCGGATGTATATCGACTACCGCGAACTAAACAAGCTGACTGTGAAGAATCGATATCCACTTCCGAGAATCGACGACTTATTTGATCAGTTGCAAGGATCAAGTGTTTACTCGAAGATCGACTTGAGGTCTGGTTATCACCAACTCAGAGTTCGTGACGAGGACATTCCAAAGATGGCGTTTAGGACTCGCTATGGCCACTACGAGTTCCAAGTCATGCTTTTTGGATTGACAAACGCACCAGCAGTATTCATGGACTTGATGAATCGGGTGTGCAAACCATACTTAGATAAATTCATGATCGTTTTTATTGATGACATCTGGATCTGCTCCAAGAGCAATGAAGAGCATGCAGAACATCTTAAGTTAATTTTAGAATTGCTTAATAAGGAATAATTGTATGCCAAGTTTTCAAAGTGTGAATTTTGGCTTTCAAAGGTACAATTTCTTGGTCACGTGATTGATAGTGAAGGCATTCACGTGGACCCAGCTAAGATTGAGTCCATTAAGGATTCGGCATCGCCCAAGACTCCGACAGAAATTTGTTAATTTCTAGGTCTTGCCGGCTATTACCGACGTTTTATCGAAGGTTTCTCAAAGATTGTCAAACCTACGACCAAGTTGACTCAGAAGAGCGTGAAGTTCGAATGGACCGAAAAGGTAGAAACTGCATTCCAGCTGTTGAAGCAGAAATTATGTAGTACACCGATCTTGGCTTTACCTGAAGGTAGTGAAAACTTCGTGGTTTACTGTGATGCTTCTCACAAGGGGTTGGGCGTGGTTTTAATGCAAAGGAAGAAAGTCATAGCCTATGCAACACGCCAACTCAAGATTCACGAGAAGAATTACACTACACATGACTTAGAACTTGGAGCGGTGGTGTTTACTCTCAAAATGTAGAGACATTATTTATACGGCATGAAGTACGTTGTGTTCACTAATCATAATATCTTACAACATATTCTTGATCATAAAGAGTTAAACATGAGATAACGTAGATGGTTAGAATTATTGAGTGACTACGGCTGTGAAATTCATTATCATCCAGGAAAGGCGAACGTGGTGGCAGATGCTTTGAGCCGAAAGGAACGGATTAAGCCGTTATGAGTTCGAGCTTTGGTTATGACGATTGGTTTGAACCTTCCCGTTCAAATTTTAAATGCTCAGGTTGAGGCAAGAAAGGAACAGAATTAGGGAACTAAAGATTTGGGTGGTATGATTAAGAATCTCGAGCCCCGTGCCGATGGAACATTATGTTTGAAGAATAGAAGTTGGATACCCTGTTTTGGTGACTTGAGAACCTTAATTATGCATGAGTCGCATAAGTCATAGTATTCGATCTATCTTGGATCGGACAAGATGTACCAAGACTTGAAGAAACTGTATTTGTGGCCAAATATGAAAGCTGAGATTGCTACCTACGTCAGTAAGTGTCTGACGTGTGCCAAAGTTAAGGCCGAATTCCAAAAACCATTCAGTTTGTTGGTTCAGCTTGTGATCCCAGTATGGAAGTGGGAAAACATTACAATGGATTTCGTTACTAAGTTGCCAAAGACGTCAACTGGTCAGGCTGCAATTTAGGTAATTATTGACCGACTCACCAAATCTGTCCAATTCTTGCCAATGAAGGAAATCGACTCAATGGAAAAGTTGACGAGACAATACTTAAAGGAAGTAGTCTAAAGACATGGAGTGCCAGTTTCGATTATTTCTGATCGAGATAGTAAATTTACATCTCATTTCTGGCAATCGCTAAACAAAGCTCTAGGTACTCAATTAGATATGAGTACGGCTTATCATTCACAGACAGATGGTAAGAGTAAGAGAACCATCCAAACGTTGGAGGACATGATGCGTGCTTGTGTGATTGATTTTGGGAAAGGTTAGGATAGACACCTACCTTTGGTGGAGTTTTCCTACAACAACAGTTATCACACGAGTATTAAAGTTGCACCGTTTGAAGCACTGTATGGCCAAAAATGTCGATCGCCTGCTCAGCACTTTGTTCCTATTCTTGATTACTTCCCATAGGGAGTAATCAGTCATAAGAAAATATTGTTCTATCCTCATTAGCCAAAGATAATAGTCTCCTGGGTTGAGGATAGGTAGTCTTGCAGTCAGATTGTTAGTGGTAGTTCCTACCTACATCTTATCACTGAAAAAATAGATCTTGGATTAATTGGTTGATTCTTCTTATTCAAAGCTTCACAACAAGCTCTGATACCACTTGTTGATCCCAATGAATAGATCTTTAACTCCTTAGCTTGTAAGGTTTAGTACCCTTGGATAAATCTAAAAATACTAAGAATGAAACTTTGATTGAATGATATAAACTATGCGGAATCTAGTTTATACCACTAAGAAGTATTCTCAATGAAACAGTAAAGTATGTTTTGACACAAAGATATAATCAACACAACAAGCTTCAATATATATTAATACGATCACTCTGACTTAGTGATAGGGTTTACAACCTTGAATCTATGAACTCTATGGAAAACAGAGATGGAAAACTTATATCTTTCAATACCCAATGATCCCCTTTTATACACCAAGGAGTCCTATAAGGCTTACAATCAATGTTGCAAAAATCGCGAGTCGCTAGCCGGGCGGTCGACCACCCTGTAGTCTGTAATCGGCCTAGGCGCGATTAATCTGTGATTAATCGGTTTTGCAAATTTTATATATAAATTTCAAAGTTACTTGTATAAGATGGATACAACACTTTAAATACACTAAAATTAAATGAGTTCAAAGTTACATTGTTCAAAACATAGACATAGGTTATAAAAGTTAATAGTTAACAATTCAAAGTCACATTGTAAAAAAAAATGTTTGACTTTCGTTGACCGATTAGGCCGATTTGACAGATTTTTGTCCGATTTGACCGATTTTTGACCAGACTAATTTTTCACCCGATTTGCCTTATTTTCTAAGGTGTATGGCCGAGTAGTAATTAATCGGCGATTACAAGGCTGCCTAGGCCGATTTTTGCAACATTGCTTACAATACATTCCTAACTTATCAGGATCTTTTCTATAAATAAACGTAATCTCATAACCAAATAAGTTATACATATCTTTTACAAAAATAACTTAATACTTATCTTCAATCAATCTTTATCTCTTTGATCCATCTTTATCCTCTTGACAGTAGTAAGTCTTCTAGCAGTTGTAATTTAGCATCAGTTGTATCTTTATAACCAGCAGCACAAACTGAGCATAAGCAGTAGTAAGTACTAGCAGTACTAACTTTACGCTAACAGTTGTAACTTTACTCTAGCAGCACTAAGTTATACTAACAGTACTAAGTTACACTAGCAGTAGTAACTTTTATACTAACAGTACTAACCACTTAGTATAATTTCAGTCTTCAACTTTGAGCAGTCTTAACTTCAACTGACAGTAGTAACTCAATACTAACAGTACTAAATTATATTAACAGTAGTCACTAGCAGTGGTAACTTTATACTACCAGTACTAACTACTTATGTACCTGAGTAGTAGTAAGAATCCTTAAAGTCTTTTAAGTCTCAACAATCCTCCCCTAAACTTGATGTTCATCTTCTGAATCTTCAAGTTTCTTCATCAAAAGTCTTCATCATACTCAGGAGGATACATTCAAACCTTTTATTTACCACTTTGTTGTTTTACCATAAGCTTGAGCAATTGATAGCATATCTCATTCCAATGATCAGCTTGAAGTTTCTTGTTAAGCATATTTGTTATTGTAATTGGTGTGAGGGGGTATCTCTTTTCAACTAACATAAAGATGTAAACATTTGCAAACCTTACAAAGTGCACTCCACATGAATTAATTAACTTCCAAATGGCCACCTTGTATCCTTGTAGATTTCTCCATAGATCACTCCTTATGTTTGGTTCAAACATGACTTTCAAATCACCCCACATCACTCTTTCATATTCATCTTCAGGTCTTAAATCACCATGCTTTATTTTGACTAACTACCAAAGAGTCTGCAAATCTTCTTTGTCAATACCCTAAAGCAGTCTAATCATTGAAGAATATCTCTTGGAACTTCCATCTGCTCTTATCAACTGATAATGTACCATTATTCCTTCTTTAAGAAGCTTATACTCCACAATCACTGGTGGTTTGGTAGCAAGTGGTATAACATCAATTGCTATATCATCATCCTTTTTAATCACCAAATGCTTTTTCAATTCAGTTTTATCATCTGCTTCAACTTCTTCATGCTCATCAGTTTCTTTATCATCCCCCAGTTTTTGTCTCTTTGGAGATTCTTGTTGTTGCTCTTTTACTGCTCTTTTCTTACCAAGACTTTTCTTTTTGTGGCTTTTAGCTTTCTCCTCACTACCTTCTACCTTCTTTTCATTTCTTTCTTGTGTCTCTAAACTCATAGCCTCAAAGGTATTTACCCTCTTCATCTCTTTGTCAAACAGCTTTTGAATTTCATCATAACTCTTTCCCTTTAGCTGTTGGTGTTTGTATCCACCCATGTGCTTAAGATAGGTATACATTTGACTTCTCTTTTGTGCCTTGGTAGGAGGTATGTTTCTCTTTTCTTGTGCTCTTAGTGCAGCAAAATGTTTTCTTCTTTTCTCCATGAGTTCCATAAATAATTTTCCTTTTTCTTCATTTGTCAACTCCTCTCTTTCTCTTGTTTGGAGTCTCTCAGCCAGTAATCTATCAGCCTCTATCATAGCTTTTGTATTTTCCCATGATTCAATCAATGCTATGTTGGCTTCTTCTTGCTTTTTCCTTTCAAGCCTTTCTTCTTTAATGATTTCAGCATCCAACTGAGCTTGAATATTTCTTGCCAAATCTTCATCAAGAGCAACTTGATCTTTCCTTTTAGAGGGGGCTTCTGCTCAATCGTGAACTGCTTTGCCTTTGTCTTTACTTCTTTATAGTTTGTGCTTCTGGTGAAAGTTTAGATTTCACTTGGCTCTTGAACTACAACCCCTATAGCCTTGGGTCTTGTAGTAGTTGTTGTTATGTTAGCAGCAAGTAATAAAAACTTTAGGTTTAGTGCTTTAATTTCAATAAGTGTTTAAACACCAACGTTTAATTCTCAATCTTAGCAGAGATAGGGATACTTGATTGTAGGAGCTAGCAATATCTTTAACACAAGCAGTAGTAATGCATTTACCAGCAGTTCTATCAATCATTCTTTGTTAACTCTGCTCATCTTTCTTACACATTGTAGCTATCATCACCACGGGTTAGGTAGGTGGATCTGGTAGGTGTATGTATGTACACCTTTCCTCATGCTCTGTCTCATCATGAGCAACTTCTGCTTCCTTCCTCTGTTTCCTCTTGGACTTTTGTTTCTTCTTGGGTGGAGAGGATGTAGATGGTTGATCAACAATGGGTATTTGATTGGAATCAGTTGGATGGTCTGAATCCTCACCTATTTCTTCAGAAGCTTGAACCATCATAGTATCAAATAAAGGTGTTATCCTCCTAGAAAAATCCTTTCCTTCTCTCTTCATGTTAGCAAAAAATTTCTTTGTGTGAGAAGGATTAAAATAAATCTTCTTGTGATGTAACATGTCTCCAAGCTATTGGTTAATGAAAATTGTAGAAATCGTGGATACATCAGAAATTTAACCCCTCCATCTAAGTATTTTACCATAGCATCAAAGATGTACGTAGATAGATTAAATTTCTGGTTTGTTGCCAAGCATATAATCAAGGAAGCCATTGTACTACTGAATTCATTCCATGCAGTAGATTTAGCACAAAGGCATTGTGTAATAGTGTGAATTAAGAACTTCCACTGTGGAGAAAAGAAAGCTTTATAAAAAGTAAGCTTTTGAGACGGTTTTTCATACCCCATTCAAGCTAGTTCTTCAAAAATAGTAGTAGTTGGCAAGCAATCAGTACCTCTTGCATCTTCCAAGTGAAGATCACTCCTAATGCTTGTCGGCGTAATGATCAGCTTCTTTTTATCAATTAGGGCTTGTATCTAACGTACATCATTAACCGTCTTGACCTTTGTTGTTGCCCAAAACTGTTCAATACAAGATGTGTAGATAGTTGGATTGACAGTTAAGAGGTTTCTTGATTCACGATCTCGGGAGGTCGGGGAAGCTCAAAATAAGAATAAGCCATAATGATGAGGAGAGAGCTTTTTCTAATTTTCAAGTTTTATTAAAATGTAAAATGAAATGGAAAATACAAATGTGAGCTTCACCCTCTAATGTTGATTAGAGGGGGGTATTTATAGGTAAAACATAAGGACACTTTAGACTAATTACACTTTTAGTCCTTGTGTTTTAACTTAAACATAAACTAGAGTAATTTCCGTATAGACACCATATTTTTGATCCTAACAATCTTCCCCCAATATGGTGGCATATGGAATTACTTACAATGTATCCTACAAGTACAAATAGTTAAAGATATTTGCAGTTTGATTTGTCTTCAACATGTACTTTAGCTTGACTCATTCCTTCACTTGTAGAGAATACAATGTAATATGCATAAACTGAGTTGACTTCCCCCCAGTTCATACCGCATGTCTTTAAGCAGTTCAACTGCTTCCCCCCAAACAGACAGTCATTCGAAGCAAATATGACACTTTGATGTAGTTGACACATCTTCTAACTATAGCGGTTTAAGCTCGCAGCGGAATTTGTAGAAGGAGAAGTAAACCACACTTAGCAGTAAATCTGACTTCTTCGTTACTGATTAGTAGCCAATCCACTCAGGGGAACATGCACATACTTCACAAAACCAACACATAGAAGTAAGAAACTCTAAGTCAATTAAGTCCCGGATGTATACATTTCTTCCCCCCAGTTGTTGCACTATGTTGTATACACCAAAGTCAATTAAGTCCCAAATTTACACATTTCTTCCCCCTGGTTGTTGCATCTATCGAACACTCTTTCCCCTGATTATATTTGATGACCATCGAAATAATCATAATTCAGTTATGTCTGAATGTTCGATAGAGAAGTCACGTGTGAAGTCGCTTCTCCTCGGAGTTATTTAATTCCAACCTCGTATTCTGTCGGCTTTTTGTAATGATTACTAATGGAGAAAATGCTGTATCACAAACTTGATGCTGAAGTAGAATACCCCAAACTTGTGACTTATGTCTTGTGATATCAACGAGACTCCAAACTTATACTGAATACTACAACGTAATTCCTTAAAGTATAAATAGACCTAAGTCTCTTGTCAAATCCTCAACTATGTGAGACACTGAGCACTACAACGTAACTCCTTCAAGTGATAGCAAATGTGCGCATTGAGCACCAACTTTTATGTTTATAGATCACACATTGCTAGATTTGACAAGTTTTCATCAACACCGGTTATAAGCTCGAATAAGTTATCTTTAAAAGTCATCATCTAACCAACCCTGACTTTTAAGATATGATAAGTACACGCACCCGTGAAATTATACTTCATCTTTAAATAAATGATAACGAATCATCCCCGTAATCAATTCTTGCGATTAAATCCCGAGACTAGCCTTTGGAACGGTTTTCGTGAATCTTTTATCTGGATCGTTTTAAGCAATAAGTGATGTTTTTGTTTTTGCGTTTTTTAGCCATAATAGTCCAGCCCATTTATATAAAATTCACAGCCTAATTTTAGAAAACTATGCAGCTCATTACTTTCTGCCCATTTGTTAAAACAAAATCTGATAACATCCCATATTATTTCATGTCCAGATTTCTGTATAGTCTATTTGCAGCCCACAACCGGCCCATTTTCTTTACTGTTTTAATCGACCCACAATTTGTGATCATGTTATAACATAAATAACCATATTCACAATGCAACCCTAAACACATAAAACATAAATCCCCCACCTCTGTATTTCCATCTCTTCCACTTCATATAACAACCATCTTCTTATTCTTAAATTATCGTCCATACACAACATCAATCTTCTAAAATCAAACGCAGCAGTTACCATCCATACTTTTCTCAACCAATGAATACTAAAACCCAAATCAAATTGACAAACATACTTTAAGACCTTATTCTTTCATGGTTCGGCTTTAAGATCTCATATAAAGGTCTTAGGTAAATCTTGTTTTGCATTCTTGTCATACCGAATCAAAGAAAGAAGATAACATAAATTGTTATATTCCTCTCTTTATATTTGAATATCAAATTGACAAACACTCTTTCTGTTTTTATATCACAAATCTCCCTATTCTTTTGATCTCACCAATACAAACAGTTTTGTACAATGTGTCATCAATTCCATAAGTTGCATACTGTCCTCTCCACTTCCAAATGTGTTACTTTTGAGAGAGGTGGATCATTGAACTGTTTAGATGTAGTCTCAAACCTAGTTTGAGCATCTACATCCCCCAATATGGTATCTTGGCACTTGGGACCACTACCTGAATCTATTCCTTAAGAACTTGGCTCATTAAGTGTTGCCATGGATTGGGTCTTAATTTATGTTACCACTGTCCTACTCTGCTTCAAAGCTAGAAGCAGTAGTGGCAGCCCTTTCCATTCTGTCACCCAACTCCTTATGGACAGCCTCATCACCAACCTTTTTCAGGAGGACCACAAGACTGAGGTATCTTTGTGTCCTGACCTCTTTTGATTTGCCTAGGTGTTTGACACATCACACACTTGAGCTTGATATTACATGTCTTGTCATCAAGTTTTGATTGCATATTGACAACATAATCCTCCCCTCAATTCAATACGAGAAACTCAATATGCTTATCCTGCAAATGTTAGTCCAAACCCAAAAAGACACTCCAAAGTCTTTTCTTATTTAGCAGTTTTAATTATGACTAACAGTTTTACCCAACAGTCTTAAGTATAACGAGCAGTATTAATTATACTTAGCAGTATTAACATTTACCTTAGCAGTTTTAACTCTGTCCTCAATAATTATACAACAACATGCCTCTATTGATTACAAAAACACTAGAAAAGACCAGATAGACATGTGAGAATTCATGAGGATCCATATTTATGTATAATCCATGATTAAAAGTTAAGAACTGTTAAGCCTCAAAGATTGAGTAATCCAATGCTAGCAATTAGAAAGTTAAACCTGCTAGCATCAAAATCTTTTGTGAGAAGATCTGCAACATTTTAGTCTATGTGAATCTTGATCACTTGTATCAACTTCTTCTCATATGAATCTCGGATGAAATGGTGCCTTATCTCTATGTGCTTAGTTTTGGAGTGAAACACTGGATTCTTCATAATACAGATTGTACTTTCATTATCAATGTAGATTTTGGTGTTCATGAAATTGAATCCATAGTCAAGCACCTGATTTTGGATCCATAACACCTGTCCACAGTAGTTAGCAGTAGCAACATATTCTGCTTCAGTTGTTGAGTTGGCTACTATAGTCTAATTCTTACATTGCCATGAAATCAATCTCTTGCCAAGAAATTGACAACCTCTTGTTGTGGATTTCCTGTCAAGACTAGCTCCAGCATAGTCACTATCAGAAAAAGCTTCCAAGTCAAATGGTGAATCTATATGATACCAAAGGCCCAATTAAGGTTGGCCTTTTAAGTATCTAAAGATTCTCTTCACAGCATTAAAGTGTGAAATTTTTAGAGTAACTTGGAACCTTGCACAAGCACAAACAGCAAACATTATGTCTGGTCTAGAAGCTGTTAAGTACATCAATGATCTAATCATTGATCTATATAAGTGAACATCCACATTCTCAGCTTCTTCATCTTTTATCAATGCCTTGTTTGTCTCTATTAGAGTGCTTGCTGTCTTTACTAAGGCAAAATCAAACTTTTTCAGAATTTCAGCCACATATTTATCTTGGCTGATAAATATCCCATCACTCTTCTGTTTAACCTGAAGTCCCAAGAAGAAAGAAAATTCTCCCATAGAACTAATTTAGAACTTATCATGCATTAATGTTTCAAATTCATTACTCATCTATTTCTTGGTTGATCCAAAGATGATATCATCAACATAAACCTGTACTAGCAGGATATCATCTTTATGCCTTTTAATAAACAATGTTTTGTCAATTTGACCCCTGTGAAAACCATTTTCCAGCAAATAAGTTGACAGTGTCTCATACCATGCTCTTGGGGCCTGATGTAGTCCATAGAGAGCCTTTTCTACCTTGTAGACTTTATCTGGAAAGTGTGGATCTTCAAAACCAGGAGGTTGACAGACATACACCTCCTCTTCTATCTTTCCATATAGAAAAGCACTCTTCACATCCATTTGGTAGACTACAAAATCTTTGAAGGAAGCATAAGCCAGAAATAATCTTATGGCTTCAATCCTTGCAACTGGTGCAAAGACTTCATCATAATCTATACCTTCCTCTTGAGTATGACCCTGAGCAACCAGTCTAGCTTTGTTCTTCACCACTATGCCTCTTTCATCCTTCTTGTTTCTAAAAACCCATTTAGTACCAATTGCCCATTTGTCTCTAGGTAAATCAACTAAGGTCCAAACTTTCAATAGTTTAAATTGTAGAAGCTCATTTTGCATTGCTTCCACCCAGCTTGGATCTTTTAAGGCTTGAACTAGTTTCTTAGGTTCCATTTAAGATAAGAAACAGGCAAATAGACAATTCTGAAAATCTTTGTGATTTGTTCTCCTAAGCTTGTGAACTGAGGAAAACAAACCATATTCTTCAGTTATCTTGGTCAGGTGTCTTGTCTGTACAGGTGTTTTTAGACTTCCAATCACTTAATCTTCAGGATGATCTTTATGAAATTTGGTGAAAGAAGTATCAGGGACTGAATAAGATGAAATTACATTATTCATATCAACCTCTTCTTCCAAATCTTCATCATCATAAGCATTTCCAAAGATGCCAGTGTTATCCATTGAAGACACATTTGGAACAGGTGGAAGGGTAAATGCATTTTTGAAAAGAGAAAATCTTTCAAAAAGTTGTTCTTTAGATTCATTAACAGTACTAACAGAGGGTCCAACGGTATTAATTGGTGTTGATTGAACAGCAGTATCAAATGATGGTCCAGCAGTACTAACAGGTGTACTAATAGTATTAATACCATTAGAACTGTTAGTGTGTTCAGTCTGCATTTCTTTTTGATTTAACCTTTCTGACTCACTTCTTGCTTCTTGATCATGCTTCCCACTTTTATCTGAAGCTTCATTTTCATCTACTTCTGTAGGCTTCATTCCAGCATCCCTTTCATAATCCTTAGAACCTTGAGAAGTTAAAGGATCAGTTGTGCACAAAGGTATTAGGATGTACTCTTGTTTAGGTTCTTTTTCCTTTTGAGCTTGACCTGCAACAATGTTATCTTTGGTTCCTGCGATATCATTAATTTTGTTCCCTGCAGCAACAGGCACATAGTTCATAGATATTGTTAAGGAATCAACATCAAAAAGCCAGTCTGGTCCATTTCCTTTTACATTAGTTGTATTTTCAAGAAATCTAATGTTTAAGGTTTCTTCAACTATCCTGGTCCTCTTGTTAAATACTCTCATAGCTTTACTAACCACAGAATACCCAACAAAATATCCCTCATCAGATTTACCATCAAACTTGCCTAGATGATCCCTGGTATTTAAGATGGTAACAGGACACCCAAAAGGTTTTATGAAATCTATCAGTGGAGGTCTTCCATGAATAAGTTCATAAGGTGTCTTGTTATGAGACTTAATGACTAAGACCCTATTTAACACATAGCAAACAGTATTAACTGTTTCAGCCCAAAAGGTGGTTGGCAACTTAGAGTCTACTAACATAGTTCTTGCAGCCTCTATCAGTGTTCTATTCTTCCTCTTAGCTACACCATTCTGCTGAGGAGTCCTAGCCATACTGAATTCCCTCTTAATCCCCTTCACTTCACAAAACTAGTTCATTATTTATTCTTAAACTCAGTTCCATTGTCACTCCTGATAACTTTTACTTTATGATCTAGTTGATTTTCTATTTCTGTTATAAAGGTCTTTAGAATCCCACTAGTCTCATCCTTAGTAGCCAAAAAGAATACCCAAGAAAATCTACTAAAGTAATCAGTGACTACTAGGCAATAGGACTTTTTCATTAAACTCTTAACATTTGTAGGACCAAATAAGTCCATATGAAGCATATGTAAGGGTTTGCTGATTGAGTTCACAAGCTTGGTCTTATAGGAGGCTTTGTGTTGCTTTCCTTTCTGACAGGCAACACAAGAATGATCATTTTCATAAATCTTTAAAGGTAAACCTTTTACAAGGTTTCCCTTCACAAGTTTATTCATTGTTTTAAAATTAACGTGCCCAAGCCTCCTCTGCAATGTATTGGATTAATCAATTATGGCCTTAGCAATGAGACAAGTTAAACCTCCAATGGGTACAACACTCTTTAGGTCAACACTGTAAATGTTGTCCTTTCTTGGAACTCTCAGCAATACTTGACTTTCATCAAGTAGCTTAAAGTTAGAAGATAAGACAAGACACTCAGTGTCAGTAAAAAGAACATTGTTCTTTTTGTCACAGATTTGTGACACACTGAACAGATTATACTTAAGCTCCTTACAAAAGTACACATTATCAAAATCCAATGATCCTGTTTTGATTTTACCTTTTCTAGAAATTATTCCTTTACCATCACCAAAGGAAACAAATCCACCATCATAATCTTCATATTCATCAAGATAGCACTTGTTTCCTGTCATGTGCCTGGAACAACCACTATCAATAACTCCTTTTTCTTTGTACTCCTTCTATTGTGGGTTGCCCTGCACATAAAATAAGAGAATTAGACTCTTTTGGGGATCCAAGCCATTATTGACTTGGATCTGCCTCGTGCATCAATGTAAGAATATTTCTTGAATGTAGTTGATGCATTGCTGTTTTTGGCTTTCCAAACCTAGCATGCTGAGGCCTTAACAACATTGGCCCCTTTTCCCCTTATTTTCACTTACTACTGCTCTATCCCTAGCAGTAGTATGTTTTACCCTAGCAGTATTAACATTTGTGTTGATAATGCTATTTTTGTTTGCATAATATCTGTTAAAAGACCTTAAACTTTGTGAATATCCTCTTTTGAAAGCATTTGTTTTTTGTCTAGGATGGTTTACAATTGGTTTTGAGGCAACAAAAATTAATGGCCTACAAATTAACTGTTTGCTGTTAAGCATTATTAACTGGTCTGACATTTTTAATTGTTGCACCAGCATACTAAGTTTTTCCTGACCTAGTTAAAACTGCTTGGGAAACAAAACTTCTCTTTTGATGAGGTTTTTGATTATTAAAGTCTTGTTATCACGTACTTGAGTTGCTCCAACACTGGACCCCCCCCCTCCTTGTTTAACAACCTATATATCACACATATAATGTAATGCTCAAAATTACGCGCAAACATAACAAGCTTTATAATCAATATAGAAATCAATAATTCCTAGTAATTAACATTATAAGATGTTCCAAATTCTTTGGTTGTCCTTCTAGGAAGGTTGTTGATTTTTAGGTGCAATCGTGAATTCCCAACAGTTTTTTTAAAACAGATTTATCTTTTTCAGTGCTAGTACTTACATCTATCATTAGGTTTTCTACCTCACATTCATCAATTTAAAGTTCCAATCTCAATGATTGTAAGCACTAGAATTGTTCATCCAAACAGTATTAGATTCACTGTGTTTGGAAACACCCTTATTTCAACTGTCATAACATTACTGAGGTGACATAACAGCAGTACATCCAATAATTTCACTTTTAACTTATTTTCATCTATAAATGTAATCAGGTTTGCGAGGTACTAAATTCCCTTACAGGGTAGAGGAACGATTGATAACCCTATCTATCCAACTATCAGATAAATTCATAAAAACTTTCTAACTGCATGGGAAGCTGTAGTAGCTCATTATATCCTAGTCCTGTTTTAAACTTTGTTCCACTTGACTTTCCAGTAAATCATTTAAAGACTTGGATGAATTTTGAAACTTCTCTAGATGTTTGATTTAAACAGCTCTCTTTCTATTTCTGCTTTTTCCAAGTTCATTCTTTATCATCAAAATGCAAATCTCTTATCTAAACTACAAGTGATTCTAAACCTGCTTTATAAGATATTAAATTAAATTGAGACTTTTTGTAATCTGAAGACAAACTATCATATTGTTCTTTAAGAGTAGCATAAGCTTCCCACATGTTATAGTGAACAAAAAAAGCTATCATCAGAATCTGAACTAGAAGAACTTCCTGAAGATGTAAATGCCATCAAAGCATGGTTTGTAGGTTTCTCTTCTTCAGCTTGGTAGCTCAAGTCATATCCTCCAATTCCATCTTGAGCTATCAATGCATTCTGAGTAGAAGACTCTATTGGGACATTTCTTGAATTATTCACACTTCCTTTGTTCTTCTGATTTCTTGGAAACCTACATTCTCTTGCAAAGTGTCCATGTTTATGACAATTGTGGCATTCCACTTTTGACTTGTCAAAACCAACTCTTTGACCATTTATGTCCAGCTTCATCCCTGTTCTCTTGATAAACCCTTCATTGCATCTTATTGTTAAGCATGGTCATCTCCCATAAATATCCCTTTCTTCCAGATCATCAGGATAAAGTTGTTCCAGATCTTCATTAGAGCAAGTGAGGAGATTGGTTTTGACTTGCAATGAAAACACAATTACAACCATCACAAGGTTATCTGTAAGAGTAACATCATTACCATTGAATAAGATTAGTTGACTAACTCCATGAGCATATTATCTGCTTTGTTAGAGTTGTTGGTATGTTAATGTTGTTGGAGACTAAATGCCACATTCTGTGGTTTTGACTTGTGCTGAGAACCTGTAATTTTCAGGTTTCATAATCTTCAAAGTTATTAACAAGTCATCCAAATGCTGATGTTCAATTTCCATTTGTTCCTCAATTAGCATGAGTCTTCCCATTCAGATGGAAGACTCTCTCAATAGTTTAGGTTCATATCAATCTTGGTAATCTCTTCTCTTTGGATCTCCAACTGATTTGATTAGTTTTATGGAACCATCAAATGGTTGAATCCATTGTTTTTAGAACTTAATGCAGCAAAGTTCTCAATATGGTTGCTTGAGAAATATCCTCTTGAACCTTCATGACTCCTTTGTTCCCTCAATACCTTTGCTCCTATAGCCTCCCATTAGAAACTTTGCATCTTGATAGAGTGGAACGATCAATTGGTCTTTATTTGGGAGTGCCATCAACAAGGTTGCTATTGCTTTCATCTCATTTCTTCTATCTTGTTTTTCTTCAGCAGTGGTGGGTTCATATTCCTGTTTGATTGTTCCAACAGTTCTCCTTAGCACTTTGTTCCCATTCTTAATTGCTTCCCATAGAGATTAGTCAGTCATAAGAAAGTATTGTTCTATCCTCATTTGCCAGAGATCATAGTTTGCTGGGTTGAGGATAGGTAGTCTTGCAGCCAGATTGGTAGTAGTAGTTCCTACATCTATCTTATCACTTGAAAAATAAATTTATGATGTATTGGTTGTTTCTTCTTATTAAAGCTTCACAAAAAGCTCTGATACCACTTGTTGATCATAATGAATAGATCTTTAACTCCTTAGCTTGTAAGGTTTAGTATCCTTGGATAAATCCAAAGATACTAAGAATGAAACTTTGATTGAATGATATAAACTATGCGAAATCTAGTTTATACCACTAAGAAGTATACTCAATGAAACAGTGAATTATGTTTGACAGAAAGATATAACACAACAAGCTTCAATATATTAATACAATCACTCTGATGTAGTGATAGGGTTTACAACCTTGAAGCTACGAATTCTATGGAAAACTGAGATATGGAAAACTGATATGTCTTTATATACCTTAGGATCTCCTTTTATACACCAAGGAGTCCTACAAGGCTTACAATACATTCCTAACTTATAATGATCTTTTTTATAAATAAACATAATCTCCTAATCAAATAAGTTATACATATCTTTTACAAAAATAACTTCAATACTTATCTTCGTAAGTATTCTTGTTCTCCAATCAATCTTTATCACGTCTCTGATATGTCATTGATCTTATCTCTGTCAGCATAATCCTTCCAGCAGTTGTAATCACTCAACAGTGGTATCTTTATAACCAGCAGCACTAACTGATCATAAGTAGTAGTAAGTACCAGCAGTACTAACTTTACGCTAACAGTTGTAACTTTACTCTAGCATACTAACGATACATCAGTACTAAGATTTAACAAAACAGAACTAAGTTACACTAGCAGTAGTAGCTTTTGTACTAACAGTACTAACCACTTAGCATACTTTTAGTTTTCTTAACTCGAGGCAATCTTAACTTCTACGACATATAACTCAATACCTAACAGCACTAAATATACTAACAGTAATAACTAGCATTGTACTTTATACTATTAGTACTAACTACATAGCTAATTTCTATTATTACCTGATCAGTATAACTTAAGAGTCCTTTGAAGTCTTTTTAAAGTCCCACCTAAACCCAACCCTAAACTCTAATTTAAACTAAAAAAACCCTAACCCGAACCTAAAACCACCCTTCACCTCTTAATTCCTCTTTAAAACCATTCAAGCACCTAAGCACCTCCAACTAGCACCTAACTCCTCAATGATCTCAATACCATGTCACCATACATGCAAAGCAACTCCAACACCACCTGTATCTTCTTGTCCACCTCCAGTCTCTTACCTTATCTACCTTGTTCACCAAGCAAACCACCTCAACACTTCAGTCCATTCGGCACTCCTTAACATACCCTCTTTAAGCTACATTCACTAGCCTTCTTACTCACCCTCACATCCCTTGATCCCACTCCAAGAATACTTAGCACCACAATTTTTTGGAATCATAGGCACCAAGTTTGTTTCACCCCTATATAATCCAAACACCCACACCCTTTTATTTCATGCCTTCAAACTCATACACACAACTCAAAAGAAGTTCTATCTAGTCCCTAGTATATGTAGAAGATTAAAAGAAGCCTCAAGTCCTAAGATCATAAATGAAGCCAAGAATTCAAAAGAAATAAGTCCTTGAACCCATCTAGGCATAACGAATCCCAAAAAGCTCGATAGCGACCATTTAAGCTTAAGTAAGCTCAAATCTTGTTCCACAAGCTCATTTTCTGTTAGAACATTAATAAGCAATCCTTATGATCCGTTATAAACTCTTTGTTTGATCCCTCGAACCACAAACCCTAGCGTTTTTTGTAAAACACTAAAAACACTCATTGGATTTTCTTGCTAACAATCCCTTTTTCTAAAACCTTTTTTTATGTTAAAAATATTTATTTAGCATCTTTTAATAGACATAACCTTCAAACCTCTTTGAATTTCGAAAAATATCAAAATTATGATTTAATGACTTGATTTACAAATATTTTCATCATAGGGGTATATATCATAACTATCTTTCGAAATTTATAACAAAAAGGGCTGAAAATAAATAATGATTCCAAAGTTATAACTATGTGGGGTTGTTTTTGGCCAAGTTCTAAAGGTTAAAGGTTTAAATATCTATACTTTTTATATAAAGACTAAACTTTTAAAAGTTCTTATAAATCAAGGGTATATATGTCCATTTCTGCAAAATATAAAATATAATATTTTTAATACATATATATATATATATATATATATATATATATATATATATATATATATATATATATATATATATACATATATAAGTTATAAAACTTGATTTTATTAAAACTCCACATATGTATCGTTAATTAATCTTCATCGAGCGCATTAATAAATCAATTAACGTTATATATTTAACGTAAATTTATCATCGATTCTACTTTTAAAGAAACTTAAACTTATCGTATCACGTTACTAAGGAGCTTCATGAGAGGAATTATTTGGATATACGTTTAGAAAAACGAGTTTTGCTGGATTTACGATTTAAAGTGTCTTGCTACCTCAAATTTAACATACATGACCTCTGAATTAATGATGTCCCAAAATAGATACAATATTTCCATAAATTAATAAATCAAAGTAATACGTTAAACTTTATAAAGTTTTGAAACATAAACCATCACACTAAGACTTGACATATTACCCAGGTTGCGTGACAAGGCCGTTACTTTCAACTGATATACTTTTGCCATCAATCAGATTTCCCTGTTAAGGTGAGTTCATAGCCTCGCATTTTAAATCTTTTGAATACTTTATAAACCCGCGAGGGGGATACATGCTTAAACCATGAATGCAAGTGTTTTTCCAACTATATGTTATCCTGATTTATTATTGCCTAAGTCACCTTTACTGCCAATATTTCTTAATCATGAACCATTAGTCACTTGCGAGTGAACGCGAATATTGTGGATAGATCTATCGGGGTGTGACGACTCCCGTTGGTGTGCCTATACTTTTGGTACCAATAGCACTATATTTGACTTAATGGGTAACCTTGGCAAGTTACCTTTCCACGGGGACATTTGTTCCTCAACCAATGTCACTACGGTGATTTCCATGTTAACGTATTGATGTCATGAGCTTAGGGCAATAATACTGTTTTCCATAATAATTGTACTCATTGCAATTATTACACTTATGGGTGTATAACAACGTAACCCACTGTTATGATAACTTGTATTCAAACTGTTTTCCATAATGATTGTACTCATTGCAATTATTACAAACTATGGGTGTATAACAATGTAACCCACTATTGAATTGTACTCAACTATTATAACTGAAAACCTATGAATCTCACTCAACCTTTGTGTTGACCCTTTTAGCATGTTTATCTCAGGTAATTGAGCAACTTTTGGCACAGAGTGGCACGGACTTAATGATGGCTTAACTTGTTATCATTCAAACTTTATGTTTCTAGATTTTGAGACCTCCTTTGTAAAACTCTGATATGATATTGAATGATAACTAAATTTTCCAAAACGTCTCTTTATGAGTCATTTTCTATGATTATGTCTGTTGATCCACGAAGTAAGACCCCAGATTAGCTTCCGCTGCTATATGTCAAAATGGGGGTGTTACACACCGCTAGGTGCAAGTATTATTCATTACTATCTAAGATGTCTTTTAAAGGGTTGTGGGGTGTAGGTGCAAGATAACATATAATGGAAACGGAAACGGATGGGATACATTTGGGTGGCTTTGGGTGAATTTGGAGTGGAAGGGTTAGCTAACATGTCAGTCTCCTTATGCATCGATCCAATTGGAGATATTTTTAAGCTTGGACTCCGTGATGATTATCTTCTTTTGTCAAATTAGGGCACAGTATTAACTGACGCACTCATTAACCGTCTTGACCTGTGTTGTTGCCCAAAACTATTGAATAAAATTAAGTCATGAATGATGTAATTAATCTAGAGTGTAAAAACATTTTGTGTATAAAATCATACACTTTCTTTTTGTGACACTTTGTGTTTTTCTACAAGATTAAGTTTTTAGAGATAGTAAGAGATTTGAGAATGATGTTTTTACTATGTTTTGTCATTAATAAAACTTATTGCTAATCTAGAAAGATCGTGAGATATGATCGTGAGATAATAATGTGTTACCGGTTTATTTGTATTAACACAATACGTGCCTCGTTCCATGACCTTTTACTGCTTTCTTTATTTATCGTTCATAGTGTCCGTCTTCTGCTTCTACCCCATTCTGTCTGTTTTATTTTCTGTTATTTATTTTCTATTAATTATTTATTAATTGTAATCTGAATTTATTTTAATAAAAGTGTACATGTTTCCCTACATAAACAAGCTCGAAACACATAACGAGTCGAGCTCGAGCTTTCAATAGCACGAGCTTGAACTTTCATGTACATATATATTTTTGTTATAGATATTTATATAAGGGATAATTCCATATTTACCCAATTTGAATATCAAAATTCAATATTTATCCAAAACACAAGTTTTTAGTGCACAAGTACAATGCATTTAAAGCATGTGTTGGAAAAATATGCAATTATGGTGTATAAGTTGGGGAAATATGAAATTGCCCCTTTATATAAACAGCGTAAATCAAATGTGAATATTAGTATAATAGTTAAATATTTATCGTAGAAAGATATTTAAACTCTAATGCTCAAATGTTTGTATAAATTCTTTACTCTTGAGTCCATCACGTATTTTATTGACCTTATTGATAAGTTTGGCTATCGAATACAATATTTATGAATAAATTCGAGCTTTTCGAGCCGAGCTCGAGCCTTATTCGAGCCAAGCTCAAGCTTTAATGATTAAGGCTTGTCAAGCTATCGAGCCGAGCTCGAGCCTAACTTGTGATTTTCGAGCCGAGCTCAAGCCCTGTCAAGCTCGAGCTCGGCTTAGCTTAGTTGCAGCCCTATATAGAAGTGTCCCTCTATGAAAAGATAATTTAATTATCTTTCATAGTATAATTCGTTTCGCGTAATAATTAACGGTTTGCGAGATATTTAATTTTTTAAGAAGATGAAAATGAGTTTTTTTATTAAATGAAAAAAATGAATAGTCATGTTTTGTTCATTTAATCTTTAAAAAATTTATTATCTATATTGAACTTTTCTTTATTTTTTCCGAGGCATTTGCATATGTATCTCTCTAAAGATGCAAAATTGCATATATATATATATAGAGTAGGGATACAGTGAGAAGTAAATTAAAATAAGAAGTGATGAGAAGTGACTAAAACCACACATTTGAGATGCAACGACTTTCATTAGATGCATTTCTATTCATCTAGATGCACCATATAAAGTTTCGAAAGTTAATTTGATGTGTAGATGATGCAAATTAATTTTCATGATTTTGGCACATGTAGAGGACCAAAAAATAAGAGAAATAATGAAATGCATCTAAAATACGTATATGTATCTAATTAAAAGCTAAAAAACACATTATGATGCATTATAATGCATCTAAGATTATAAAGATGCATCTCGGATATGCGATTATAGTTACTTTTTATCCTTCTTATTTTAAAGAAACTTCTCATTTGATCACATATATATATATATATATATAATAAAAAAAATAACACTCCGCAGCAACGCGCGGGTAATTATGCTTGTTATATCAACAATTTGGACAACCTTAGTCCATTCACTTGTTCACACATCAAACTACTTATTACACTTGGAATCATTACTATGTTCTGCTTTATGCGACTTCTCCCAATTCACCCCATCATAATGCTTAATCTCAACATGACTCAAAGTCCCTGGATCAACACTAGTATACGTAATAGCAACTCCACTATTCGACCTTGGTATATAAAAAGATGTTATACCACAAACCTTACAAAAAATATGTTTTGCTGAATGAGTCCCAAAAGTGTAAGTGGTTATGAAGTTTTTCGAGTCGCCTAAAAGCTCGAATCGTTCGAAAGGAACAATAAAGTGAGTGTTTCTTCTCATGGAACAATCGGAGCACTTGCATGCCCATGCAATGACCGAGGGTGGTGACTTAGCTTGCCATCTTACACGTTTACAATGGCATCCACCATTATGAACCATATTGCCATTGTTGGAAGTCATTTTTTCTAAAGATGTCGTGGTGATTATTGGTTTCTTGAGCACTTTCGTGATATCTTCATCAAATAGAGGGTCTGAATGGAGTTATATATATGCTTTAGTGTAAAGATGATGGAAGCAAACAAGATTGGCATCCCTTGGAGCTTGCACGTGTATCTAAAGGTGGATTATGTCACCATCCACCGCTTGCTGGTTTGGAAATTAAGTTCGCTTTGACACGGGAGCTCATTTGCACACTTCACTAATTTATTTGCACACTTTAAATAATGTGCCATTACATTTATACTTTTAACATTTGTGTCTTGATTTGTACACTCCACAAAATAATGTAAAGGTATAAATGACAAGACATAAACATTTTGAGTGTGCAAATCAAATGGTGGAATGTGCAAATCACTTTCCCTTTGAGATACACTTTCGGTTTTCGAATTTTTAATAGTAGATGATGTACTTGTTTGTAGCAACGATATTTTTTAACGTAAAATAATTTTAGTCGTGATACCGTGACTAAGTTTTTCGTGTGATGTTTATATTAAACGTATAATAATTAAAATATTATTGAAATGATTTTAACATACGATAATTCAACTGAAAAAACTTCCCAGCATGTATCAAAAAACATATTAAAAATTTATTGAAACTGAAAATAAAACATTACATCAATTATAATATAACTAATAATGCACGTTATTCATCACGTAAAACTTCTCGATACACGACATTTGAAGTGTATACTCCTTCTTAACCGAACTCTAGGACAGACTTCACTAATACATGTGTAGTTCTACGTATTATCCCTCTAGACAAAGCAATGTATAGTCATGCGAGAAAATAAAGTCCGAAAAATAAATACCACATTTAAGTTTTTTTATTTTTCAGTTCACTATGATTTAAAAGAACTTCCAATCTTAGGTTAACAAATTTTGAAAAAGATTTAAATACACAAACTTTCAATCATTTTCGAATGTGATGTCTGATTCTTGAAGATTCTACAAGCTAATAATATCAAAAGAAATCACGTTTTCATCCTAATCGCCTTTTACGTAGCAACATTATTTAAAATAATTTAACACATAGTAATAAACTAAATCGATAGACATGAACTTCTTGTTTTTGGCATCGTAATTTTCATTTGTGCTTTTATCCACAAACTTACATCAATATATATTACGTATGATAGTTGTGTTGTTTGGTTTCCCGTTTAGAACGGTAAGGACTCGAAGAGATGATTGAGATCCAGAAGCTCGGATAATACTTAAACAAACCATCTTTGTGATGTGTGTGTGTGTATTACTGTGTGTAACGTTGTTATTCAAGTGTATGAACTTACTTGGTGAAGTTGTGAGGTATGCTTTCTATTTATAGAGAGACATGTAGGGTTTAGAGATAAACCTTTGATGAATGATCAACAGCTGTGTGGTGGCAACACGTTGATCATCTAGTGAGCAGACAAGGAGGGAAGGTGGCCTTTCCACCTTGCCTCGTTCAGGATGGTGCCTGTAGTGTGTCTCCACTGTCATATTCAAAATTTTTATCTTAACCGTTAGTGGCAGTTTGGGAACAGTTGTCCCATGTGTAACACCCTCAAAATATGTGGCAGCGAAAAAGTAACCGGGGGCGTTACTTCATAATACATAAGCACAAAATAATAGGGAACGATCTCTACATGAGTCATTAAAAGATAACATCGACGTTTCATTAAAATAAATAAGTTAAAAACAAGTTGTCCCAAGTCTGTATCAAATGAAAATCATTGTTTAAAATACAACGAGAATAAAGTAGTGCAAGTGAAATCCATGAAAAAATTGTCTTGAATGAATGAAGACCTAGTGCACTTGAAATACGTCATACCTGTCACACCCCCAACGGGGCCTGGACGGAATATGTGTCCGGGGGCGTGACTTCACTGAATATCTCAAGTACAAAGCATAAAGAACGACCTCTAAGGGTACGTTTTAAAAATAAACACCGTTGCATAAGATAAAATAATAATAAGTTTTACATCATCTTAAAAGGTTCAAATTGAAACATGTGAAAGCTTTAATAAAGTTTGAAATCGTCAACGGTATTTAAACATAATTTAAAACTGGTGACTGGTCCAAGCAAGAACTTCACCTAAATCAAGCAATGACTTCCACGCTAAGCACCTGAGAAAAACTTGCTTAAAACGGCCAACATAAAGTTGAGTGAATTCATAGGTTTAATTTTATGTAACTGTGGACCACAAGATTTTACAGGCATGCGACATTTATAACGGATACAACTTCACATAAAAGATATTTATTTACGTTGCACTAAGCTCATGACACTGATGCTAATTCTGAGAAATAGCTTTCATACACCTATAAGATGCATTGCCCTAGAAGAATTCGACCTAAGACTTCCTATCCGAAAATCGACGTGACATATATCTGTTTAATCAGGCGACCCGTGGGTAGTAAGTGCGACTTACCCGGATAGGGATAATTAATCCCAATAGATCTATTTATTCACTCACGCTTACTTAACCAATCCGAGATCGGTTAGAGGTAACTAACGGTTCATGATGGTTTTGGGCAATAGGAGGTCTAGTGCTACTTAGGCAACACGTAAACAGGGAAAATTCTCACGAAAGTACTTGTGTCCGATTTTAAAAACAAGCAATGTTTCTCACCCCAAAGTTATAAAATATTTATTCAAAACGAGTAAAAGTGCGGGGCTATGAACTCACCTTATTTGATGAATTGAAGTAGTATTTGGTCAAGTTATAATATCACTCGGTAACGAACAACGACTCACGAACAGGACCTAGGTATTTTAGGCATTGACTTAGAATCGGAATGATAGAGAAATGTGAAAATATGCATAAGGGTTCACTAGTGTACGTTTATTAGTAAGCTTCCAAAAATAGTGTTTGTGTTCGTATCACATTTGAAATATTACGATATAAAACATGTATTAGTATTAAATATTAATACTATATAATAATTGTTAAGTAAAGTATATATACAAATTTACCTTTATAGATATTTAGTTTGACATCTTACTAATTTCCCATACCTCTAGTTTAGGTGTACGTTTCAAATATTTTCTAAGTATAAAGATTTTACCGAAATTTCGGCATGACTCATTCGTGTTAACACGTTTTCCCAAAGTCGTAGACTTTATTTAAAAATCACTTTTACACCACTTTTAATTTATATTTCGCAATTACAACCTATTTATCCTCAAAACTCTTTTATAAATTAGTCAAAGGCACTTCAGGCCCTTATTGGGCTTTTAGGCCCAATAAGCCTATTTAAATAATCCGTAACGTTTAATGCTCAAAATAAGTTAAACGCGTAGTATTCAAGTTGTACGTTATTAAATAAGTTATTCGCAAGCTTATCCAATAATCTACACCGTGGGCTTACGCCTTGGCGTATTGTTCTCATATTGGGCCGTGACCCGTTAAGTCGAAAACGTGGGTTTAAACTTATCCATTTAGCCTGATAAGCAAACCATTAAATAGTAAAACACTTAATAAGCTACCAATAAGCTTCCAATAAGCCAAGTTTAATGAGCCGAACCTTAGAGCTTATTTATTTAGCTCGTTGGTTGTTGGGCTTTTTGTAGGACGCGTCCTATAAGCCCGTTAAGCTATATCCGAGCTTATTTGTTAAGCCGAATAAGTTTATCATTTGCCCTTTCAAAAATAAGCTAGAAACAAGTCAAACAAAAATAAGCCGAAATAAGATAAGCCAAATCTATTCATTCTTTTTGTTTTCTAGTTGGGCTGAACCAAATATATAAGTCCAATAAGCTTTAATAAGCCATTCGTGACTTATTTATAAGCCGAATCAATAAATAAGCTAATAGTACATATTTTTATTACATAAAAATAACCACGATCACAAAACTATACTTCCTTTGTTTCCCTTTTATATATTTCGAACCATATGTACAACCTTTTAAGGTTTACGTAGTTTTAAAATCTTTATTTTTACAAAACAAATTATACAACTAGTGTTTATGCATCAAGAAGTTTATGAAAGTACAAGTTAAACAAGAATTGAAAGACTTATAAGAAAAAGTGATTAAGAGAATGAACGAAGACTAGAAACAACCCAAACGTTGTTTATAATTACCCCGGATACTAAAGTATCGGTCACGAACACGATATCTTCAATGGTTTTTGATCAAGATTGAAAAATGGTGATGTTTTGTGTGTGTAGGTGTTCGAACAAGAGAGGAAAAGAAAAGAGAGAACAAAGTTTGTATGTGTGAAATGTTGTGTAGGAAATGAGAATACTAGCTAGTTATACTTGCAAACAAGAAAAATGCACACCAAGGATGTGTTGGTTGTTGGGATCGGACGCAAACAAGCCAGGGGGGAAAATGGTCTTAAACTTTTAAAGGCTAGCACATGGAGATGTTGTGTACAAAACAAAGATGAACCTAGACCTTAAAACCTTAACATTTAAATTTTTGGCATGTCTTGTATGTGGATGGGGGTCCGATCGGTCAACAAGGGAAAAGGGGGACCAATTTGGTCTCCAACATTTTAGGATAGCTAGTGCATGCATATGAATTAATTTCCAAGGTTTCCATGCATACATGCATTAAGATACTTAACCGATTACGTAAATAATAAAAATGATTAACGAATTTACGAAAAAGTCTGAACTTATAACTACCAATTAAGAATGTAAAAACGTGATCACTGTCGAAAGACTATGATAAAATACAATACGGTTCGCTCCCGGAGACGATTCTCAGATATTAACGAGACAACTTCCCGGTTACGCGTAAATGTTAAACAAAACTTATAAAATTCAAAATTACTTAACGGAAACGGCTAAGTTACTGATTGGAAAATTACGGGTTGTGACATCATTTCGCCGTTAAAAGAGCCTTGTCCTCAAGGCTTATGAAGTAGCATCTGTCACGGATGCAAAATTTGAGAAAAGTTCAGGGTACTTCTTTTGCATTTGATCTTCACGTTCCCAAGTGAACTCAGGACCTCTCTTGGAGTTCCAACGTACTTTAACAATTGGGATGCGACTCTGCTTCAGACGTTTGACCTCGCAGTCCATGATCTCGATAGGTTCTTCAATGAAGTGAAGTTTTTCGTCGATTTGGATTTCATCCAACGGTATAGCAAGGGGTCTCGTCAGATAGGCACTTCTTCAAGTTCAAGACGTGAAACGTACTATGAACTATACTCAGCTTCTCTGGGAGTTCAAGTCGATAGGCGACGGTTCCAACTTTAGCAATAATCTTGAAAGGTCTAATATAGCGCGGGTTCAGCTTTCCCTGTTTGCCAAAACGTATCACTCCTTTCCAATGAGATACTTTCAACATGACCTTGTCTCCTACTTGAAACTCGAGGGGTTTTCGTCTTACGTCAGCATGGTTCTTTTGACGATCGCAGGCGGCTTGGATGCGGTTCTTGATTTAAATAATTTTCTCAGTCGTCTCGTGGATGATCTCTGGGCCAGTGAGCTGACTATCTCCAACTTCAGCCCAGCAGATAGGTGATCGACACTTACGTCCATATAATGCCTCAAATGGAGCAGCCTTAATGCTGGTGTGGTAACTGTTGTTGTACGAAAATTCTACCAATGGCAGGTGTCTATCCCAACTTTTTCCAAAGTCGAGTACACAGGCACGCAACATGTCCTCCAATGTTTGAATGGTCCTCTCACTTTGACTGTCTGTTTGTGGGTGATAAGTTATACTCACATCCAATTGAGTACCTAGAGCTTTATATAGAGACTACCAAAAATGTGAAGTAAATATGCCATCACGGTCAGAAATGATAGAAATTGGTACTCTATGCCTCGAGACTATTTCCTTCAAGTACTGTCTCGTTAACTTTTCCAACGAATCATCTTCTCTCATGGGTAGTAAATGAGCAGACTTGGTCAGACGATCTATGATTACCCAAATCGTGTCTTGACCAGTGGTCGTCTTTGGCAGCTTGGTGACAAAAATCCACTGTTATGTTATCCTATTTCCATTGGGGAATTTCTGGTTGAACCAACAGTTCAGATGGTTTCTGATATTCAGCCTTAACCTTAGCACATGTCAAACAATTACTAACATATGTGGCGATCTCTGCTTTCATGTTAGGCCACCAATACAACTTCTTCAAGTCTTGATACATCTTATCCGATCTAAGGTGGGTGAAATACTTTGACTTATGCGATTCATGTATAATCAAGGCCCTCAACTCTCCAAAACACGAAATCTAACTTTGGTTATTCAAACATAACGTTCCGTCAGAACGAGGTTCTAGTTTGTTAATCATACCCTGCAGATCTTTGTTTACGAAATTCTCCTTCGTCCTTGCCTCAGTTTGAGCATTCAGAATTTGATTTAGAAGGTTTAATCCAATCGTCATCACTAAGGCCCGAACTCGCAGTGGCTTGATCCTTTCCTTTCGGCTCAAAGCATCAGCCACCACGTTCGCCTTTCTCGGATGGTAACAAATCTCACAGTCGTAGTCACTTAGCAACTCTAACCACCGCCGTTGTCTCATGTTCAACTCTTTATGATCAAGAATATGCTGCAAACTCTTGTGATCATTGAACACAATGCACTTGGTGCTGTACAAATAGTGTCTCTACATCTTCAAGGCAAACACTACTGCTCCTAGTTCTAAATCATGGGTGGTATAGTTCTTCTCGTAAACCTTGAGTTAGCGTGATGCGTAAGCTATGACTTTCTCCGTCTGCATCAATATTGCGCCTAACCCTTTGTGTGAAGCATCGCAGTATACCACAAAGTTCTCACTTCCTTCGGGTAAAGCCAAAATCGATGCACTACACAACTTCTGCTTTAATGATTGAAAAGTAGTTTCTTCCTTTTCTCCCCAGTCAAACTTCACACTCTTCTGAGTCAACTTCATCATAGGTCTAGCGATCTTTGAGAAACCTTCGATAAATCATCGGTAATAACCATCTAAACCTAAGAATTGATGAATCTCGGTTGGAGTCTTGGGTGACTCCCAATCCTTGATCGACTCAATCTTAGCAGGATCAACGTGAACGCCTTCACTATCAATCATGTGACTGAGAAACTATACTTTTAAAAGCCGGAATTCGCACTTTGAAAACTTGGCGTACAATTCTTCCTTCTTAAGCAATCTCAATATTAGCTTAAGGTGTTCTTCATGTTTTTTTCTGCTCTTGGAGTAGATCAAAATAGCATCGATAAATACGATCACGAACTTGTCTAGATAAGGTTTGCACACCTGATTCATCAAATCCATGAATACCGCCGGTGTGTTAGTCAAGCCAAATGGCATTACTTGGAACTCGTAGTGACCATAGCGAGTCCTAAACAATGTCTTTGAAATGTCCTCCTCCTGAACTCTGAGTTGGTGATAACCGGATCTCAGGTCGATTTTGGAGTAGACTCTTGATCCTTGGAGTTGATCAAACAGAACGTCGATTCTAGGAAGTGGGTATCGGTTCTTCACAATAAGTTTGTTTAGTTCACAGTATTCGTACACATCCTAAAAGACCCATCTTTCTTTTTAACAAACAAGACCGGAGCTCCCCAGGGTGAGGAATTAGGTCTTATGAATCCCTTGTCAGAAAGTTCTTGCAACTGAGCAGATAACTCTTGCATTTCAGATGGAGCTAATCGATACGGGGCCCGTACTACGGGTTCAGCACCAGGGACTAAGTCGATTTGAAATTCAACTTGTCGGGTAGGTGGTAGTCCAGGCAACTCTTCTGGAAAGACTTCTAAAAAATTCCGCACGATTGGCACGTCCTCAAGTCGCTTCTCTTCCGACTTGTCCTCATCCTTCTTGGACATAACTTGCGCAAGATAGACTTGGCATCCCTTCTCAATGTACTTCTGGGTCTTCGTACATGATATGATATTCAACCTCGACTTACTTCTACCGTTAATATCATCGCTTTGAATTATCAGCACTTCATCTCCATACGGAATGTGGGCGACCTTCTAATCACAAACAATCACGGCGTGGTTCTTCACCATCCAATCCATACCAATGATAACGTCGAAACTACCTAGTTCTACAGGCATTAGGTTGATGTCGAACGGGTGACCTAATAACCCTAATGTACATCCCCTAAGGATAATATTCGTTTCAAAAATTCTTCCATCAGCTAGTTCTACCGCATAACTAGTGTCTAAAGTGGATGGGGCAACATCAAACAAAGCACTAAAGGTCGATGACGTGAAACTCCTATCGGCACCCGAATCGAATAACATAGAAGCATAACAGTTATTGAGAAGGAACGTACTCATGACGACGTTGGAATCAGGGTCAGCTCCTCCTCCACCAATAGCATATGCTCTTGTCGTAGCTTTGTTGTTACCCGTCTTATTCCTAGTCTTGTTTCCAACTCTGTTCCCATGATTCTGTTTTCTCAACTTTGGACAGTCTCTCTTCACATGTCTCGGTCTCCCACACTCATAACAAATAGCACCTTACTGATTCCCAAGTTGGGCTCTTTGCGTGTTTGGAACAGCGGCTGCAGATCTGTAATCTCTCGTCTGGTGACCAACTCTCTTACAATTATTGCACTTCACTGTACATGGCCCTACATAGTGGTATCTGCACTTGTTGTAGAGTGGGTGAGGTCCAACATACCCTTTCCTCTCATTGTTCCTAGCCGTGTAAGCTCTAGCCACATTCTACCCACTAACATTTTGCCTCTTGAATGGTGGTTGTTATCCATGGTTGATGTGCTGTCATGTAGGGTCAATTATTTAATTATCAAGTTTTAAATTTATATTTAGCCGACAAACCTAAAACAACACTTTAACGAGCAGTGTACCCGGTCAAGATGGAGTTCGCGGTAAGTAGGGTGTCGAACACCAAGAGTGGAATATTAATCCTATATTCTATCAGTATTTTAATTAGTCTATTTACTGGTTAAACCTATGCTATGTACGTTGTCTATTGATATGGGGGTTTACAGCCTGAGATACTGGCACAGGTTTGGTGGAAACAAATACCAATTCAATACACAATAAACACAAAAGAAGAAGATTAGACGATAGAAAAGCGGTACAAGCAAAATGATAGAAACTCGTATTAGCCATATTAAATCTAGTTCAATGCTGGTTTGTTTGTTTTAGTGTAATGATTTACTTCTCTCGAAGCAGCATATCATTCTTAAGACTTAGGCGGGACATCATCCTAAGACCTAGACACGATTAATCCTGTCATAATTAACGCATCTGCATAAAGTATCCTTTAGTTTAATTATAATCTATCTTAGAGAATTAAAGCAGTGGTGATCTTGTTAAAACCCTAGCCCAACGGGACTTTACCCACTTATTGTTTGATGTTGTTTTATATACTGGTAGTCCACTATTCCAATCTTTATCAATTAATTAAGAGCATAATTGCTAAAACATAAACTGGTCACCTACCAGTCCAACTAAGCTCATAATCAAAAGACAAAGACAGAACATTATTTGTGATCCTATTGGTCTAGTAATATGAAACACGATATGGAGAGCTATCCCGGTATCTTGATTTACTTTTCTGTATCACAAATCTAGTTGAAATGATATGTCCGCATATTCAAACACAAAAACAAGTACAGGTGATAAACATAATTAAACAATCAACGATAAATTAAGAAATCGATTTTAAAACAAACCAAACATTGAACTTTCATTAAGATGGCTAATACCCAAGGGTATTAGCCCACAACCATTGTAATTATACAAGCGTAATCAAACAATGAAAATCGAACGATTAAGAGAGTAAAAATTACACGATGTCTTCTATGGATTCGTGATCAATGCTTGACCTTGGTGGCTGATCTTCTCTTCTAAGATTCATCTTTAGTGAGTATGGTATAAAGAATATGATATTGCACACTGAAAACTCGTTTTTGAGTCTTCTATTTATAGTGTCTGAAAAAGACTCGATACGCCGTATCCAGCAAGGTCGATACGGCGTATTAGGCTGGATTCCTTGGAGTGCGCGCTACGTTCATAATAAATCTTTGATATCATTCCCAATTTACTTGATTTATTGTATCTTCGAATAGTTATCTTCATGGATACGGCATATGTAGACAGCATGGATACGCCGTATTGGGAATTGGTCAAACGCGTTTTCTTGTGAAGTCTTGGCGCAGATACGCCGTATCTCTTAAGTTGGATACGACGTATTGGTGAAATTTCAGCAATCTTCAAATGTCTTCGTTTTAGCTCCAAATTATGCGCCTTTTAGCTTGTCTTCACAAAACACTCCTGAATTACTGCATTTATCAACTTTAAAGCAATTAAGTACCAAATAATGCAATAATTATATAAAATGGGAAAAATAGATTGGATAGCAATATATAATTAAATGACGTTATTTGATGTCATCAATGGTTATCCCTTGGGTTACTTTCCATCCTCCTCTTATTCTCAGCACTCCTTGCAGCATAACCCTGGAGCTTCTTGTCCATCAATTGGTTAGCAATGCGTATGGCATCTTCGAGTCTAGCCAGATTCGCAGCAATCACATTCCCTTGAATGTTGTCTGGTAAACCTCCAATAAACCTCTCCATTGTCCTCTTCATCAGGAACTCTTGAAACCTTTCAGTGTAAGCAGTTAAGTCATTTCCTTTCACAGTCAGATTCCACAATTCATTCTCCATCTTCTGAATCTCGTTCCTTGGACAATACACCTCAGTCATCAACTTCATAAGTCCAGCCCAGTTCATGTCATATGCAGCATCAACACCAATTGTTCTCTTATGGGAGTTCCACCAAGTCAAAGCACTGTCCTGCAGTGTGCATGTAGCATATTTCAATTGGTACTTCGATGGACAATTACTGATACTGAACACAATCTCCATTTTCTTGAACCAACGGGTCAATCTGACAACGCCTTTAGTTCCTGAGAAATTATGTGGCTTGCACTTCAAGAAGTCTTTGAACTTGCACTCTCGAGCCACTGACATGAAACCTCTATAGTTCATGCCATGATTCCCATTTCTGTTTCCATTTCTGTTCCTTCCTCCATTTCCATTTCCTCCTATTTCATTTCCATTTTCTCCATTTCCATTTCCTCCATCCCTTTAATTTCCATTTTCTCCATTCCCTCCATTTCCATTTCCTCTATTCTCACCTTCTTGTTCATCCCCACTCTCATTCAGGGGTTCAAGGTTCATTGCGGCTTCACGTGCCTCCATCTCTTCAGCTACTCGATGAGTAACCAAGTCTTCAATCTCCTCATGAGTCATAGATGCAACAGATCGTGTGTTAGGAATCTTCCTACAACACAACAACGTAACGCTCGGTGAGATTTTTGGGTGATGCGAGATCACTAATGGTGTTAGATAAAATTGACGGTTAATCCACATGGGGAATGCATGATCAAAATATATTCATGGTAACGCCATGATGCATGATGCAAAAAGTATAAGCAAATCAAATTCCGACATCATAACATAGATAAATATCAATTTCATATCATCAAATATTAGTGATTACATCACATAGTTTTCAAAATATAGAAAATACGAGTTTCTAACACTACGGTCACCACTAGACGCTACTGATCAATACTACAACACCAATGAACATATCTAAGGACGGTAGCCCATGTGCTTCCTAGCACACGCCTCTAATCTGCCAACTCTCACTCGATCATTAAATCGGAGACGTCGTATCTGCCTCAGCTCTCTCTGCATACATGGCATGCCGCGCTGAAGTCGGTCAACTCTCTGACCCTCAACACTCGCGGTGCCTCTGAGCCCCCTGTTATCCCTCTCTAACTCAGCAATCCTCTTAGTCAAGGAAGTGACTGCCGACTCAACCCCAACAATCCTACGTCCCTGCTCCCTCTGGACGCCCTCAATAACCTGTACACGATGGACTAGGATAGATATTGTGTGATCATGGAACCTCTGCACCAGGCTCCCCAAGGTTTCGTACGTACCCTCTGCTGCTCTCTCCTCCTGAGCAGCCTCCTGAACATCATCCGACATAACCGGGTGAGTAACCCTATCATCTCCTCCCTCAACTATATCTCTCGTATCTGTCCTAATCTCATCTCGTGCAACAGTCTCAGCTACAACCCTCACATCAATCCCTCTACTCTTGATAATATCCGCAAAATCAAAACATGCCTCAATAGTCGCATACACATGATCAATCTCAGGCTCCGAACAAGACTCATCAACCCTCTCAATATCATCATCAACACCTACGTCAGTCCCTCTAGACCTAGAAGGTTCAGAACTCTCTCTAGAATCAACCTCTACATCCGCTAAATAATCAAAATCCCTAATCCTCTTAGGCGATGGTATTAAATCAGCACGGACAGGAGATAAAGCTCCGGATACAGGTGATAATGTATGTACAGATGTCATAGGGGACCTACGTCTCTTGCGAGATGGCCCCGCATAAGTACTCGGTAAATCAGGAGAAGAATGATCTGGTAATGAGTGTCTCGAAGAAGAATCAGATGAAGCATCCGAATGAAAAATCTGACGATGCCTCTGATGATGAATCTGAAGAAGAATCTCGAGCTGAATCATCTGAAGAAAAATAATCTGATAAGGAATGATCGACAGAATGTCTCACAGCAAGTTGATGAGTAGGTAACGGTCTAACCCTCTTCCTTGCAGTCAACATGTGAAGCGGTCCATTAAGATGGTACCGGTAAGGTCGACGGTAAGGAATAGGCTGTCCCGGTACTAGAATCATAACTTGACGATGAGGTACGACAGGCGATCTCTGGGTAGAAGAGATAATCTCAGTGAAATGTGTACCATGGGTAGGTGATGGTAGTGTATCAGGTGTATCATTGTCTGTGGTGTTATCAGCCAATGATAAAAATGGTGAGATAGCTGGTAATGGTGGTATATGGTCTGATGATGGATCCTCAAATGGATCAGACTTTGTATCAGATGCAGGTGAATAATTAGGTGATGCAAGTGTGATATCGGGTAATGCGGGTGTGTGATCCGGTGATGGTGGTACAGTAGGTAAGACAGTAGGTATCTCTATGGGTGTCATTGTGGTATCAATATGAGTAGTCGGTGGAGAAATGGTTGGTGTGGCGTCGGGAATAGTGGTAGGGATAGTGCCGAACAAGATAACTCGTCCAGCCGGTGTCCTCACACTCTCCTCGGATGAGTCCAATGAAACTGAGATAACTGAGATAGCCATGACCTGCACAAGCAAAAGTTTATATAAATCATCTTTATATCAACCATGCATGATGCAGACATATGAATGGATGAATGGGTAACTGAATGGATGCAAAATGAACGAATGAATAAGCGGGTCATCGAGTACAGCATGATGGAATAGAATGCAAAATACTTATAGTAATATTAGTTATACTTAGTATTTAATACATATGTATTATCTACGTAGTACGTATACGTAAGGTTACATAAGACACATATAATCACGTAAGGATCACATATTGGTTATAGTTTAGACCTAGTTAAACTATCTGGTTCTCTATAACCTTGGCTCTTGATACCAATCTGTCACACCCCCAAACGGGGCCTGGACGGAATACGTGTCCGGAGGCGTGACTTCACTGAATATCTCAAGTACAAAGCATAAAGAACGACTTTTAATGGTACGTTTTGAAAATAAACACCATTGCATAAGATAAAATAATAATAAGTTTTACATCATCTCAAAAGGTTCAAATAGAAACATGCGGAAGCTTTAATAAAGTTTGAAATCGTCAATGGTATTTAAACATAATTTTAAACTGGTGACTGGTCCAAGCAAGAACTTCACCTAAATCAAGCAACGACTTTCACGCTAAGCACCTGAGAAAAACATGCTTAAAACGGTCAACATAAAGTTGAGTGAATTCATAGGTTTAGTTTAATGTAACTGTGAACCACAAGATTTTACAGGCATGCGACAGTTCTAACAGATACAACTTCACATAAAAGATATTTATTTACGTTGCACAAATCTCATGACACCGATGCTAATTCTGAGACATAGCTTTCATACAGCTATAAGATGCATTGCCCTAGAGGAAATCCGACCAAAGACTTCCTATCCGAAAATCGACATGACATATATCCGTTTAATCTGGCGACCCGTGGTTAGTAAGTGTGACTTGCCCGGATAGGGATAATTAGTCCTAATAGATCTATTTATTCACACGCGCTTACTTAATTAATTCAAGATCGGTTAGAGGTAACTAACGGTTCATGATGGTTTTGGGCAATAGGAGGTCTAGCGCTACTTAGGCAACACGTAAACAAGGAAAATTCTCACGAAAGTACTTGTGTCCAATTTTAAAAATAAGCAATGTTTCTCACCCCAAAGTTATAAAATATTTATTCAAAACGAGTAAAAGTGTGGGGCTATGAACTCACCTTGAGTTGGTGATGTGATAGGGTAAACGTCTAGGAATATGATCACGCAAAAACGAACAACGGTGCACGAATGCAACCTAAGGGAATATAGGTTTCGTCTTAGAATCAGAATGATAGGAAAAATGCAGATGATGCATCAAAGTTTACTTAAAATACTTTGTTAATAAAACGATGTTGATCGTAATGTGGTTGTTGGTATATAGTAATATTATATATATAAAACTAAATATTTATATTTACGTAATATATATTTATATTTATCGTATTGTTCGGCTCTTTACCCAATAAACCCAAATATTGATTTAAAACCTTTTGAAAATGATGATTTTATATCGTTAATTTATCTATTTCCCGGTAGGTCACCCATGCTAGCGCTTCTCTCTCATGAGCACGCTTAACTATTGGTTTTTAAATTAAATACTTAGGTAGAAAAATGTAAATAAGTATTTTAATTTATTTTCATGGTTAATTATATGTTATTTATCATTTGTAAATAATATGTTTTTCGGAAAAAATATATTTTCACAATTGATCCTAAGTATATAATTTTTATAAAATTTCGGCATGACCCGTTCGTGTTAACACGCTTTTCAAGTCATAGACTTTAATCAAAACTAATTTTCAATTTACATTTCACCAGTTCGATCAATCAAAATCTTTTACAACTAGCCTTATACGCAAAAAAGTATTTAATAAGTCCTTGCTCCATCAATAAGCTATCACAAGCTCTTAATAAGCCAAAACAACATAAGCCGAATCCCAAGATTATGAAAAAGCTCGTGGTTCGTGAGCTTCTCGTATGAGACGTGGCTTAAAAGCCCATTAAGTCTTACTTGTGTTAATTTGTTAAGCCAAATAAGCTTAATGCTTTGTCCTTTAAAAAATAAGCTAAAAATAAGCCGAATAAAATATAAGTTAAGTCAAATAAGCTCGAACAATATTTCTTTGTGGTTTCCCCTATTGGGTCGAACTAAACATGAGCCCAACAAGCTCAATAAGATCAAATAAGCTTTCCCAAAAGCTTATTTAAATAAGCTGAACAAAATAAGCTGCAAGTTAATATTTTTATTATTCGAAAATAACCACGATCACAAAACTATAATTTTCTTATACTTGTTTTATTTATTTTTGAAATATATGCGTAACCTTTTAAGGTTTACGTAGTTTAAATATATAAACTTTTACAAAACGTTTGTACAACTTGTTTATATGGATGATGAAGAACATAAAAGTACAAGTTTTTATGAAAATTTAGTGACTTACAACGAATGAAGGTTTAGAAGGATGATTAAGACTAAACAACCCAAACGTTGTTTATAACATACCCGAATGATCAAACAATCAACAAATCTTCAAAAATTTTTGCTCAAAGGTGAAAAGTTTATGAGTTTATATGTATGTTGAATATATTTCGTGGGTTTTGGGGAGAACAAAAAGCAAAGGAAAACTGAAATGTAGCATGTGTAAATATACAAAGGAATAAATGAGATGAATGTGTATCTAAGAACAAAAATTCACACGCTCAAAATGAGATGAATGTGGTATATAAGAACAAAATTTCACACACCAAGAGTGTGTGTGGTGGTTGTGCCGTTTGAACCAAGCCAAGACACAAGAGGGGCCAATTTGATCCACCAATGGATGTTGGTGCATGCCTAAAATTCAAAAATGGCATCCCATGCATGCATGTTGGTGGTATTCGGTTATGGTAGAGCCAAGAGGGGACCATTGTGGTCTCCACCATGCAAGAGTTAGTGGGTTTGAGATGAATTAATTTCCATGGTTCCTAACTTGCACATATTGATCAAGTAAAACACGTAACACGCGAATAACGAAAACGAGTAACGGTATCACGGAAAATTATGAAATTTTAGATATTTGTCTTAAAATGCTAAAACATGGATATTGCCAAAATACTACAACGTTTGGTAACCCGGTTCACTCCCGGTGACGTTTCCCAGTTAAATGCGGGACAACTTCTCGGTTAAACGTAAAAATTAAACGAAACGTTAAAAATTCAAATTATCAAACGGAAACGGCTAAATTATTAATCGGAAATTTGCGGGGTGTCACACAAATTAACATTAAACCTTTATTAACTAACACCATTTGTACAAGTCTCTAACTAGAAACTATATTTTGCCGTAAATAGTAAAAAACAACAAGAGAAGACAAATATCTAGTTATGTTTGTATGCCCAGGACATGAATTCCTTTTGCTTGTGTTTAAATAGTGTTAAATTAACGTATCATAAACCCGCACACTTTCAAAAGAACCGAATAACCAAAACTTTTTCTTTTCTATTTTTGTAAAGCTTATTTTTCGAAAAGGGTCAATTTCATATCTCTCATCCTTATATATGTAAATTTCATATTTATCAAACATGCTTTAAAAACATTGTACATTAAGCAGTTATTGGTTATACTTTGTGTATATATATGAAATTTATTATAAAAGTAGTGTGAGATATGCAATTCATCCTTTTGAAAACGGCAAGTTTATTAAGAACCTAGTAATGTGCTAGAAGCGGGTTACAATGCGCACTAGTTACACGGATTATTTTTGTAAAGCTTACTATGTTTACCAAAGTTATATATCCTTTATGGCTACTTTCTTTTACTTTGTTAATCATACTATAGTGATCAGTAAATTATAGTAACTTGAAGTAGCCAAGTCTCATTAGATAATATTAAAACCACTTGAAAGAGAAGAAATTAAACATCAGTTGATATTTAAACATGAGCAATAATAAAGCACACAAATGTGTTTATAAGAAGATAAAAAAAACATACATAAATAAGTAACAAGAGTTAGATTACTTGTAATTGTGAGAGGTGGGAGTGAATTACATATACTTAATTTTACATTTTTCATATCATAACATCTTCCTAAAAACCACACTATAATAAAACTTAAAAACCTAAAACTAGTAACACCCCACACCACACCACACCACACCATAGAATTTTCTTTCTTACCAAAACAAAGAAAGAAAAACTTATAACATCATTATGTAAACCTAAAGCCAAAGTGCACCTGCCTCTTTAAGAAGAGGAACAAGTGTACCATTAATATGTGAAGCGATGACTCTATCCGTGGCTCCAACAAGCTTCCCACCCACAAAAACTATTGGGACCAGTGATCCGGTCCCAAGGAGCCTCATTAAGGCTTTCTCCATTTCTTTTCCTAGAGGCTCGTGATCGAGCTCGTAAACAGTTGGGTTCACTCCCATGTCATAAAAGAGCCTTTTGATGGCATAGCACATGCAACAACCACTAAGACTGAATACGACTACGGCATTTGCGGATGCTAGGCGTTCGATACGGTGTAATGGGTAGTTTAAGGTGGTTGTGGGTGGTAAATAAGTACCCGATGATTGAGTTTGGTAATGCATACTTTTGTTCACTTGAGAATTTGAGAGAAAAATGATGAGTTTGTGATTAGGGTTTGTAGCATTGTTTCATGAGTTGGGATGTTCGGTATTTATAGAAGGGAGTTGTGGGCCCATTTTGAGTTATTTGTAGGATGGCGAGGCCCTAATTTACATCATGCATACAACAGATTTTTATATGATACTATTGTTTAATCTCACATGCATTACCTCTCATGTTCAAATGAACATGAAAGGATCCTTATCCATTTTATATATGTTGTATGATTTTGGATTCTAATTTTTTGTTAAGGTGGTAATAAACATGTTAGATTCTTTTAAGTTAAATAGAATGCATAATATAGCCATTCAAGCTCGCATAAAATTTATATTTTTACAAGCCGAATTTTTTTTATATAGTAAGGTTTTGGTTATATAGTCTTATGAACATAACTTTATATCTACAATTAAAAAGAAAAAACACTACGGCAACAGATACAACATACACACACACACACTTAGATCATGCTTGTGAGCACCCTCACATACGATGACCATCCAAAACAAACAGTGAGGGGAGAGGTGTTAATGTTGGTACGCATTACCCATAAATGGTTGATGTCATGTAGGTGTTACGTACGTGTACGTACATGGCCACCATTATCTAAAACTTAACTAGCACTCTTGGTGTTAATGGAGGTGTAGCAGCGAACCACGTGCGGCGGTTAGTGTTGTTAACGTGTCAACCACTTAACCATCAAATACAGTCTCTAATTAATCCACCTGATGCAGAAACTCATCTTTCAGAAACATCACCTTAAAACATGTCGATATCAAGTACTGTACTAGTAATTCTGAGTTTATTAATGGAATGATACAAAAGGAAATGATACAAGAGGGGTTTGAAAGGAGTTGTTTGTGTCAAAATAAGAAAAGGTTTGTCCGGTAAACTAACGAGCGCGTGCATGCAATTCAATGCAGGTTAGTAACTTTTTTAAGGATCAAAATCAGATACGCCCATGCAATGCCACCTGATGACGTATAGTATGAACACTAAGCTTACTGGGCTTAATTCGTAATATACGCATATAGGCTCAGGCCCAATACAACAAAATAGCCGGATTGCTAAGCCTGACAAGGGTCACGCTCTGGATATTCCAAAGACGCACGTGAGTATCTTTAACGCCACACCACTGCGCCTCCGCGGACATACACTGACTGCGGAAGATCACTCGCGTCCGCAGAGACGATTACACGTGGACCCTTACCCGATAAGGGACCCACTCCGGCCACCAACAGCTACAAGCGAAATACTAGGAAACCCTAGTATTGGGCTTGCATATAAATAGGGGTCATTTTACACCCCAAAAGAGGTACATTTTGTCTAATCATTAATACACACATACTCTCATACTCTGACATTCTCTGACAAAAATGTATACTTACTCTCACGTCGAAGCTTAATCGCGGGGTCCGCCCTGCGGTAAGGCTAACGGTTTGTTCTCATTTGTGCAGATCTCCCCTCTATTACTTTGATTAGTACAAGGTCTACACCTTAGCCCACTCATTAGCGCCATCCGTAATAGAGGAGAGATCTGCACAAACTAGAACAAACCGTTAGCCTTACCGCAGGGCGAACCCCGCGATTAAGCTCCGGCGTGAGAGTAAATATACATTTTTGTCAGAGAATGTCAGAGTATAAGAGTATGTGTGTATTAATGATTAGACAGAATATACCTCTTTTGGGGTGTGAAATGACCCCTATTTATATGCAAGCCCAATAATAGGGTTTCCTAGTATTTTGCTTGTAGCTGTTGGTGGCCGGAGTGGGTCCCTTGTCGGGCAAGGGTCCACGTGTAATCGTCTCTGCGGACGCGAGTGATCTTCTGCAGTCAGTGTATGTCTGCGGGGGCGCAGTGGTGCGGCGTTAAAGATACTCACGTGCGTCTTTGGAATATCCAGAGCGTGACCCTTGTCAGGCTTAGCAATCCGGCTATTTTGTTGTATTGGGCCTGAGCCCATATGCGTATATTACAAATTAAGCCCGGTAAGCTTGGTGTTCATACTATACGTCATCACCACCATGCCCCACCTTTTATAGTATACACTTTATTATTACCATGCATGCGAATCAATGCAGGTTGCATATATTTCTATACCATTAAATTTATCATCAACTGATCAAGGTTTATCAATTTTATGTGTTCATTGGTTAAGAAGTGGTAAGTTAATCATTCCGTTCCAAGACATGAAATGCACTTTCAGTTTGTTGAAGGTCATGTTTACTGCTTGTAAAGTACTACATATCTAGCTACTTACCTGAGGCGGAGATTACTCGGTGCGAGTGGGGCGCCCGCACACGGCCTCCAAAAGTAAGGGGCCTCCAAATCAAAACATTTATAGCTACATTTGTGTATTTATGTTATACATCCGAATGAATATTTTTTGAAATCTCATAAGTTAAATACAACACAATAAATAAAACGTCATTAAAGGGCTCATTATAACAAAATTGTAGTATTAATGAACACCTTTTACACACACTTAAGTTTTATTGGTTTTGATGAGGCATTTTTTTAATTATCGCCCAGGGCCTCCAAATTCATTAGCCGGCCCTGCTACTTACTTTAAGAATTATGAATCCGGCCTGTTAAAACATACGTTGGTGTATACTCAACTTAAATTCACAACAAACTTACGTACAACACAAAAATTTGTTTTGAGCAGAACAAATGTCACAGAACATAGCTTATTTTCATCCACGGGTCAACATCCCTTTTTTAGTTTAACAAACTAAGAACTCACAAAACAAAGATTCCACATAGGTGGAACCTCATTTTCATCCCACGGACATATGGATCTTCATTTCATCCACCGCTCATCATATCCGGTTTCCGGTCCGACGGTTCGAACCGGGTCGACGGTTCAATCCGGTTCGAGTTTCAGCGAAAACCCAGCTCACAACGGACCGGTCATCACTCCGGTTCCCGGTTCAACCGGTTGATTGGAAAAAACTAGCCGAAGGCATAAAACACTAAGGATTGCCTATACCAGTCGTCAGCATATAACTAATTTACCCTATTTACAGATTAACCAAGAGAATAACTAAAACACAGATCAAAGAACGTGAAATTGAATAACTAAAAACATTACTACCTCCGTCCCACATTAAGTGTCCACTTGACTTTTTCAAAGTCTTTTTTCTTCAACTTTAACCTTAATGATTTCTTCTTATGTTATATGATACTTGATGCAAGATATATGAATGGATAGAGTTTTGAATATATTTTTCGTTGGTAGAATTTTCGTTCAATATTATATAACACAAACAAAAATATTTATGGTCAAAGTTGAGGAAAAAAGACTTAAAAGATTCCATTGTGGACACTTAATATGGGACGGAGGGAGTACTAATCATAAAAAAGTCATAATTCGAAGTATTTAGTCCACAGATCAAAGAATTTATCGACTCCATACCTTTCCCGTATGGTTTGACATGATCAAACTCATAACACAATGGTCCCTGGCAATTAGTAAAACCTCTGAATACAATATTCCCTACAGTGTCACGTCTCCAACGGTTCGGGTCTCGCCCCCGTACCATTTCTGCCATGTCCCAGCAGCGATCTTTCATTTCCCTGGTAAAAGAACGTTTTGGGCTCCCCTTATCTTTATCAGTCAAACCTACCATAGAATATTTACCTATGCCGGCAGCTTTGCCGGACCGGTCCGGCGAAGGTGAAATTGAACGTGAGCGTGAACTTTTGAATTCTGGTAATTTCGACATTGTAATGAGAATTAGGTGGTAACAGAATGGAGTAACAAAATGGGGGAGTAAGAAATGGATTTGGTGTCAACAAGAAATTTTCCCGCTAAAATGTTTGTTAAAATCTTGTTACACAGTGCCACTGTGGAGACGAAGAAAAGAAGAAGAAAGTAGTCCAATTTTATAACAGCCCAACACTATTTTAGTATATAGATTTTGATGGACAGGCCCAAACAAGAGACCCTTGGCTTCATTAACAGTCACATCCACAATTTTTTTTATAAAATATTTGACATAAAAAGATTTGAATTTAAAAAGTAAAAAAAAAAGAAAAATGATTTTTATTAGTAATATGTCATTTTGTAAAGATTTTTTTTTATATTTTTTTAGATGTAGCATAGCTCGATTAATAGACACATACAGTCTAGGTAGAATAAGAGTAGTTCATGTTTAGATACAGAAGAGATTAAGAATGAAGATGATGATTAGATCGAGACTGGTGAAACACCTTAATTTTTACTTTTACTTTTTACTCATTTAAACTAGGCCAATTTCAAGTGAAAATAAACGGCAGAAACTGGTTTGACCATTCTGTTCTCCGGCAGAAACATTACCATTCCACCGGAAATTCAAGTTTGTCATGAACATTCTCAATTTTCCGTAAACCCAACTTGATAATTCTTCAAAGTTTAGAAAAATATTTTATACATCATAAATATCGTGTCTAAGCACATAATTTAAAATTTAAACATGCGGAAGCTCTACTTTACAAACCATGGGTGTTAACCCAAACACTTTTCCATATTTCATAAACTAAAAATGGCGAAACATTTATGAATGTGATTTTCGATATTATGTCTATTTTGTTTAAGTTTTATTGCACACATTCATAATCACTTGTAAATAAATGCATTAGAATAGAAAACATGTTATCATTTTTTAAAAGACATATGATAGTTTGCTACTAACTTTTAAAATACAAATATCACATCTGATATATAATAGATTCACATTCATGTAAGATCCAAATCAACCAAAATCAAGTAAAAGAGAATTTCTAACAGTTGTCCATATAAAAATGAAACATTAGAGAGATTACTTTCAAATATCACATATGATAATTGTAATGAAAACAAAAACAATGTAAAATCATATATGATTTCCTAGCATATCACATGTGAAAAAAATGAAAGAGTTAGATGGATCTATCATGGAATCAACAAAGTCTTCTTATCCTTGAAACAATAGTTAAATTAAAAGAGGAAAATAAAGTTCCTTCTCGTCACTTTTTAACATGGCATATATAGTTATACCTATTCAACCCAGTAACGTATCTAATGTCAATGTATCTTGCTTTGACATCGCAGTTGTTTTTTTGTCCGCAAGTCATTATTGATTCATTCAAGCACTTCATAGAATACTTAACATATGTGTATAGGCCTGCCAAAAGTTCAATATAGACCCAATTTTTGTCATAGATCAAATGAACCAATCCTAGCCACTCATTTTTTCATCAAAAATAAAAAAACCCACTTTCCACTTTTTT
>BQNB010025297.1:0-58031 GCA_026074375.1 Tanacetum coccineum
AAGCACATTTAAGCAATTTTAAGCACATACTAAGTAGTGTAATAAATAAAACAGAAATTAAGCTAAAAAGTGAAATGGATCATACCTGATCCTTTGCTTAAAACAAGGACTTATAAATTCTTTAAGAGCTCAATCTAAGAGCTTAATATACAAGCTCTAGCTTATTTACATAAGTTGGTAAAGTCCTATAAGCCCTTCCCTTACTGGCTTATCATCCATAATGAGCTTAAACTTATTTTTTCAGGTGATTTAAGTGACACAGCTTATTCAGTTAAGCTATAAGAAAGCTTAACTGAATTGGATCCGGGTTTGGGTTTGGTTTATTTCTTGGGCCGTTTTGGACTTGTTATGAATTAGAATTGGAATTTGGACTAAGGTTAGTATAGAATAAGTATTTATAGGCTGACCCGACCCACAAAGCGAGTACGGGTTGGCCCAGTAAAGATGAATACGTCCTCGGCTTTATTTTCTCACGCTCTTCTAATCTCGTGCTTGTTTTTGTCCATTTGGCTATATTTTTATCCTTTTATGAATATCCGTTACCTGCATATCACATTTAACAAAACAGACATATACAATGCATTTTCCATCTATTTTTTGTCATTTAAGCTCGTTTTTATAAAGAAAGGTGGTATGTGATAAAACACATATCACATAGCAAAAATATTTCATTTGAAGACTGTTCCAAAGTTTTGGATCATGATCTCTCAGTTGAGCTTGTTCCAAATGTTCTTTAATGTTATTAGTTTGTTGTAAATGTTTTTTCAAATTAACATTTCTTCTTTTTAAAGGAACTTTTGTTGGTTCTTCAAATTAAGTCTCAAACGTTTTCCAGCTTCACATTTTAATTCCTCTTCAGAAATAATCTTATGATCAGAAAGCTCATATTTTCCCATTTCATCAATGTTATACAAACATGGTACTAGCTCCTTAGCTTTATTTAAGACACTCGGTTCACATTATCATTTTGGTTCTCAAAGCCAAGGCCCTGTTTTCCCGACGTAAGGACACTATCTTCTATTGGAAGCAACATGTGAAAAGTCTGAGCAGTTTGTCCCATTTTCTGAATTTTGTTATCAAGATCATTTATTTGTTTCAAAAACTCTTGATTTACTTTTTCAAGTTCATTTTTCCATTATAAAAGCGGTTAGACAAACTCATGATACTTCGCATTCTCCTTGATAAAAGTCTTTTCTTTTTGACAATCTTGAGATTTAAGGTTTAAAATTTCCTCATTCAAAAGTTTAATCTTTTTTGCAGTATCCAGATTCAGTTGTTGTTTCTTTTGCAAAATGTTTTTTTTCTTATATCTCTCAAGCTCTTTTGTCATTACAACATTTGCTTGCTGAGCTTCGCAAATGACCTTAGTTCAAGTTTCCATTTCACATTGTAAATTATTGACTAAAGAAGCAAATAAGGCATGTTCTTGCTCATTATCTACATCATCATAGTCTTCCTTACCTCTATCAGGATCCCTATATGGTATATCAAAAACAATATTACTATTATTCTCTTTTACCATGTATGTGTCGGGTATAGATTCAGGTTGTTCATGATTTTGTATCCCATGAGCAAACACATTTTCAAATGTATCAATATTTGAATGATGTACCTTAGTTAATGTGTCTTTGTAATATGAGGGTCTGGCAGCAGCATACTGATGTGTGCTAAAATACACATCATTTATAACCTGAAAAGAGACTTGTTGATTAATAATTTTTGGATTATTTAGATTTCTTATTTGAATATTTCGAAGGGCAAAAGCCAGAGAAATTATCAAACATCAAATCTAATTAATACTTATTTAAGATATCGTTTTCAATATAGACCAACGTCATGAGAAAATAATATTTTCACGGGTGTTAATTCGTCATCATTTAAAGTAATTTGTATCAAAATAAAGGCTTGTTTTCAATATAAACCAACGTTGTGAGAAAACGGTTTTTAAACGGGTACCAATTCTTTATTATCTTTCTATTTCACATTTAATGATCTTTTCACCTCACTTGACAAGCATATCCTTTTTAGTTATATCTTAGTATTATATTAGCTTATTTTTACATTATAGGTATCTTTAGAAACAAATTAAAAGATATTCAAGCATCAAACACAAACATCTACGTAAATCCTCAATTCAATTCTCGTTGATACGACTCCCGGGAGATTTAATTATTACTTTTCTAAAATGATTCTTAATTCTAACGGGAACATAATATATAAACACACGGCTATTAAGTAATTTATAACGAAATCAAAATGGCGTCGTTGCCGGGAAGAGTTGTACGATTTTCACGTTTTGTTTCGAAGTGAATGCCTTGAAGATCCTTTCTCTTTTGAAAGTTTATTTTCGTACTCATAAAAAAATAAAAATCCAAAAATATTTTTTATTTCTATTTTATTTTCTTCTATATAAATATATTAAAAATACCAAAAATATTTTCATTTTATTTTCTTTATAAAAAATTCAAAAAAATATCTTCTAGTTTTCTATCTTTATAAAAATCCAAAAATATTTTTCATTTCTATTTTATTTTTCCTTTTTATATATATTAAAAATAAAAAAATAAAAATAATGATAATAAAGATTTACAAAGAGTTACTAAAAATTTTGAAATACCAAATTTCTCTGTTTTACTTCTGGTGCATGAGCACGCAATCTTCTTCGAACCATATCGAGTTACATTTTCCCAATCCCGAGAAAAGTTTACAATTTCGTCGAGTAGAAGAATCCGAGTCCGATAATCTTTTTCATAATCATATACAAGGAGAGGACGAGAACGCTGAAGACGTCCAAATGGCCGATCATTTGAGACCGATGGAAGAGCTACTCCGAATACCTATCATAGGTATTGAGAATGCTATCGTTATTCCTGCCGTTCTAGCAGATGAACTTGAACTAAAAACCGAGTTACTTGATTTCATAAGTAACAATTCTTTCTTTGGTCTTGAAAATGATGATCCTCATTCACACATCAGGAGATTTTACCAAATAACCCGAACTCTAAAACTAAACCAAGTGCCTGGTGATGTGGTGAAGTTGATCTTATTCCCGTTTTCACTTAAAGGAGCAGCCGAGACATGGCTTGAGAACGAACCTCCTAATTCCATCACATCTTGGGATGATTTAGTATCAATGTTCTTGAATCGATTTTTCCCTCATTCTAAAACAAGAGAGCTCAGAAAAGAAATCACATACTTTCAACAAGTTTTCGATGAGACTTTTACCGAAGCTTGGGAAAGATTCAAAGATTTATTAAGGAAATGTCCTCATCATGGATTTTCACTCCTTCACCAAATAGATTTTTTCTATAACGGGTTGTGTCAATCTAATCAAGATTCTCTCAATACTGAGCGGGTGGAAATCTGATTATGAGAAATATTCAAGAAGCTTTAACCATTATTGAGAATAAAGCCAAGGTTCAAACTTGTAGAAATAAACCTCAAGTTTCGAGTAGTGGTGGTATTTCAAATCAAAATGATGCCATCACCGCTCTTACTAAACAAGTCGAAGCTCTTATTTCTAGCATGCAAGAAGCTTATAACCGAAACCAAGAAGCCTCGATTCATTTAATGCAAAATCAAATGGGTCAAATGGAAGAAACTTTTCAAGAGAGGCCATCATGTGCGCCACCGAGCGACACCGAAACATACCCACGAGAAGAACGTAAAGCGGTTACTACTATGAGTGGTTTGACATTAGATGGATCCTTTATTCCTCATTCTATTTTTCTCTTTTATCAAGAAAAGGAACGAGAACCGGAGACCATAACGGAAGTGGTGGAAATTGCTAGCTCTCAGAGCACACCACTTGTCCCACCTCCGGAAACTCCACCATTGTCCACACCAAAACCGAAGGAAGACCCGAAGCCTAATCCTCATCAGCCGTCAATTCCATATCCATCTTGGCTTCAAGAAGAAAAATTTCAAGCTTTGGAGAATCATATGGGACGTGCCGACCATTTTGTTTATAGAATTGATATTGTTGATTCTTTGTGCGATAAATTTCCTAATGAAAACAATTCTTTGAGTGGCAATCCCACTCCCTCTTCTGATTCTGTGGTCGAGTCTCCCTTCCCATCTCATATTCCCTTCGAGGATAGTGACTCTCTCTTGGAGGAGACCGACACCCTTCTTTCCCATTTTAATGATTCTTCACCTGATTATGAAACATTTTGTTTTGATATCGAAGAGAAGAGTAGTGGCAATACCACTACTCATTCTAATTTTTCTCTTTCGGATTATGATGCATTCTATTTTAATGACGATCATATTGAAGAGACGAGTAGTGGCAGTACCACTACTCATTCTGATTTTTCTCTTCCTGAATATGATTCGTTTATCTTTGATCTTTCGATTGATCCGCTTCCTCCTGCCGATAGGAGTGATTCTCATCATGAGGAGTTCGCCGATGAACTCGCTCACATCACATCTCCACCGGAGTATGATCGGTTTTACTTCGATATTGAGCCCGACCTAGGAGAGTTGACTATACTTTTTGAAGAAAATATATCTAAAGATTCAACCAAGGAACTTACAAGTCCTGAGCTTAATGATTTTCCTCTCCTCCTATCTGATTGTGACTCCACTTTTTCTGAAGAATTTTCTGAGATCGATCTTTTAGTCTCGTTTCCTTCCGGAAATGAAGACATAATTTTCGATCCCGGAATATTCATTATCAAGGGAGTCCAATCTCAGAGACTTTATATTCTTCCACTGGATGATTTTTCTACTATCTCATTCGCCAGTGATTCTCTTCTCTTGACTGATCCTTCTGAGATTAAAACTTATCTTTCATTTCCCTCCGGAAATGAAGACAAAATTTTCAATCCCGGAATTCTCATTATAGATGGAGTTTTTCCTTCCACGAGAAAATCTCCACATCTGCTTAATAATTTCTTGATCGATAAATGTCATGTTTTAAGTGAAATTTCATTGATGACCGAATCTTCAGTCAGTTTTCACCCCAAGAACAAAGAAATTCAGGGAGAGTCAAGCTAGAGACTCGCACAAAAACAAGCGCTTCTCGGGAGGCAACCCGTGTCTTTTCTTCTTTCTATTTTCTTAATAAATGAGTATGATTTTATAGCCTAAGTGTGGGGGCGTGCTTCTTTCTTTGGTGTGTGGTATTGTTTTTGCAGGATTCCTTAAGATCGTGAAGACCCGTGCTTGTTTTCAATCCTCCAATCATCCGGTCTTTGATCTTCTGCTTATTTTGGAATCCTCAATCCTGATCTTATATATATATTTGTTTCCCCTTTCACACTTGGGATTTTTTGCATTTGCCTTTTTCGTTCGTAAGTGTGGGGGTAAAACCCGATATTTTTGAACATTGAGGCCAATGTTCCATTCTAAGTGTGGGGGGGGGGGGGATTTCTATCGAAATGTAATCATACCTGTGCCTGCGGTGTTCCCTCGCAACCCCGTTTTGACCAAAATTTTAAATTTTTGTTGTTTTATTAACCACTGGACCATGGTCGGCTCGCATACCGATGTGGCAGTTTTCAAAAAGGTCGAGGATCTCCTGGTCGAAATAAGACTCTTGGACCATGGTCGGCTCGCATACCGATGTGGCAGTTGTTTAAAGGACGGGGGGGATAATAATGTAGCAATAATAATAATAATAATAATAATAATAATAATAATAAAGCCAAATTTCGACTCCGGGGTTATCTAAATTAAGCCTCTGTCTCTGGACTCGTAGTTGAGTTGTTGCAGATGAAATAAAAAGGATAACCCCTAAATCATGCGAATTTAGAACCTTAATGTTGACCTTATTCTCACCATATCGTCTATTTAGGAAAGAGTTTCAAACTAATTATGGTCTAAACCATATTTACTTTATAAAAATAAGGCCATAATTTATTTATCACCTAGAATAATAATAAAATCCTTAGAGGAAATTAAGAATAAGGGAGCGAAAAGTAACTATGCATACACAATTAGCATTTATAAGTAGTGTTAGCATCTAATCTTATAATTGAATATGATTTCATTTTAAGCTTAGTTTGAGGATTGTGAAAAATCAAGGATGACGAACTCCCGTTCTTTAAGCCTTTTAAATGAATTTTATAAAAAAATTATCTTTGTTTTTATCTTTAATTTTATAAGTGGTTAAAACGGAGGTGCTTGCGAATTAAATGATTTTTGAACATTTTTAATGGACATTTTCTGTTCTTGTTTGATTGTGAGTGGTCATAAGTTAAAGGGGGATAAAATTATTTATTTCCGGGTTTATTTTATTTACATTGCGTGTGGGACCAACAAAGGCTTAATGTGGGGGAGTTTGATGTGTGCTAAAACACATATCTTTTGTACCCCGTAAAACACTACAAATCGGACTAAAAATGCTAAAATATACTTAATTATATTGCAAATATGTTTGTTTGATATTTTTATGTCTTGCGGGTAAAACGGATTGAAAACGGTGCAAAAACGGGTATATACGGGTTCGTTTCGATCAAGAGTGCCTATTATTCAAAATCAAGACAAAGTCGTGAAAAATCTCTGAGCATGCCATTGGAAAGAGCGCGAGAAAACGAGTCCAATGGTGTCCTTGGATTTTATTGGGCCAGTCCTTAACCCATTTAATGGGTCGGGCCCCTTTGCATAATCTAAAAACCCAAAAGCCCAAAAAATAGCCCAAGAAAGATTTATTAAAATCTGAATTTTAAAGGTTGTGATGCATGCATAACGTCAGCTCACGTGCTGATAAATTAATTCCAAATGCCCACACGTGATAGAGCACTTCTTTGCAATGTTTTGAAACCTGGTTCGACCCGGCCGGGTCAACCGGTTAGACCGGTTCCGAGCCGAAAACCGGGTCAAAACAAACCGGTTTCTTAAATAATTGAAAAAAACAAACACTACACTCGTATTTAGTACACTTACCCTATTGATACTTTTCACTTTCCCAATTTCTTTCCACTTTCCAGCCACCATGATAACTTAGCACCACTTACCATCAAATTCAAGTAAAATAAATCCATAATTACCAAATTCAAGTGTAGTAATCCAAGTAATAACACAAGCAGGAACCCAACATGGTATTTATTAAATTCAAGTGAAACATCATGGTATTTACTTTGATTCTTTTTGTATTTTGTTATTTTAGAGTATGTATCCAAAAGATAAAGCACCAAGTGGTTCTAAATCTCACACATCAAGTCAATCTTTTGAAGTATAAAACTTGTAACCTCAGAAGATTTAGGCCTTTTGAAGTATGAAACTTGTAATCTCGTAGGATTTATTCTTTCATATAGTCTTTTAAAGCATAAAGCTTGTAATCTCGTTAAGGCTGTATTAATCTCTTATTCCTTGCTGTTTTTTACAGCAAAAGTTAGTGTTTGGACAGTAGAAATTGGGTGTTTGGACATCTGCACAAAACCGGGTTGACCCGACGGTTCAACCGGTTAACCCGGTGACTCGGCCGGGTCGATCACATACCCGGTTTTCAAAACATTGCTTCTTTGTGAGAGCTTGTTAAAATAAGGCACGTGGCGGATCAAAATTATATATCTTAAGTCATTCAAATTGCAAAATGGAAATGATCCAACAACCAAAAATACTGCGTACGAATGAAGCAAGAAGGAATTACACGTGGCGTCTTCTCAGCGGTGGATCCATTGCTCGATCCGAGGTCACACATACCGAGCTTCATGATTGGATAATAATTCCCTAATGATTGGAGGCCAATTTACAATTTCACCCCCTCACCCCCTATAAAACACTACTCGTTCCCTTCATTTTTCTTCACTTAGGAATTTAGTTTTAATAATTTCTTTTTTTTAGTTTTTAGCTTATTAGTGTTTAAGTTTAGCTTATTTTGAATTTCTGAGCTTATTGTAATTCAAAAGCTTATTTAGATTTTGTATCAAATATGGTTTGAAGCTTATTATAATTCGTGGTTTGCTTATTATGTAAGCTTATTTGTTCTTTTTCCTTTTTACGTGTTAGCTTATTAAATAAGTTGTGTTCTCGAGCTTATTCTCTTAGCTTATTAGTCTTAAAGCTCCTTAAAAGATTAAAGATTGACTCCTATAAGCTCTCTAAAGCTTATTTGAATCATTCTTATTAGTTTTTAAGAACTTTTCGAATAATAAGCTTTAATAAGCTCGGATATAGCTTATTGTCGTGCTTAAATCGTTTCAGTGTTGTTAGAAGCTCATATTATCTGATATAATAAGCTTCTAAATAGCTTATTCCTTTTTCATTTGAGCTTATATTGCTTAGACGAATTTTCGTTTACCTTATTTTGCTTGTTAGATTATTTAGAGCTAAATCTGCCTTGCTTGAGCTTTTCGATTTTGCTGATCGTGCTTATTATGACTTATTTTGGTTTTGATTTAGAGGCTAGTTATTAGAGTGCTTATTTATTTAGCTTATTGAATCATTAGTTGCGATTATTGCCCTTAGTGCTTATTTAGGTAAATCGTTAGCTTATTTGTAGTACTTAATCTCCTCTGCTTATCTTATGTGCTTATTCCAGTTAGTAGTAGAGCTTATTAAGAATTGTTAGTGCTTATACGGTTTTAGTTGTTTTAGAATGGATCCTAAATTGCTTATTCGTGCTTATAAGTTTTGAAAATCATTTTTACATGGCTTATTTTGTGTTTATGCTTATTCGTGCCCATTCTTAGCTTATTGTGCGTAATTGTTTCTAGCTTATTATAGAGAGCTTATTTGGTGCTTATTAAGTATAAAATAGGTTGCGTTTGGTTTGATTAAAAACGAATTGGGCTTCGTTTTGGTTGTAGAAGTAGTAGGGCCTGTTTTTTGATAACTGAGCCTCGTTGGGTTTCATCTTGGGCCACGTTTGTTTTACATTAGAATTTCAATTGGGCCACCATTTGAATCTGGGCTGCGTTTAGTTGATAGTAATTTGGGCCAAGTGGTTTATTTAGGATTTGTTATAACTGTTTACATGTTAACAGTTTGTATTTGATTTGTGTTTTTGGAACCGGTCAACTCATGAGGCGTGGAGCTTAAGGGTTTATTTAGCTAGACTGAATTTGATTATTTGCTTTAGCTAAATAAATCAGGTGGTTATCGTTTATTTGTGGTTCTACGATTCGGTTCCATTTTCTATTCTTTTTCAATTCATTAGTGTAGCTTACTATTAAATGTTTATCTTTGCGTATTTGATCATTATGCTTAGTGGGTAGTTAATTGGTGCTTGTTAAGTGATATTGTGAATTGGGAATTAAGTGTGGATTTAATAAAGGTGTAGTTGATTAATAATCTTCGATTATTTAGATTTGTAGTTTGAATGTTTTAAATGGCAAAATCCGGAAAAATAGTCAAACTACACATCTAGTAATTAATATCTTTTTAAGAGATCTTTTGTCAAAATAAGCCAACATTGTGAGATAATTATCTTTTCTAAAGAAATTAATTCGTTAAGTAAAACCTTAATTCACACTTAATGAACTTTTCACATCACTTAGCAAGCATATTCGTCTTATAAATCTTTTTAGATCATTTTAGCATAATTCTTGTAGTTTAGTATAATTCTAGTATTAATATAATTTTTAGTATTAAATATAGTTTTCTAAAAAGTAGTTTAATTTCTAAAACCAAAAATCTTAAAAGATAATCAAGCATTTTTCTTCATAACATTAACATGGATTTCAATTCATCTCTCGCCGTGGAAACGACACTCGGAAGATAGACTATCACTTTTCCTAAAGTAATTTTCTTATCTAACGGGATATACTATATATTATTACGACACGCGTTTGACGTCTATCACCTAGACATTCTGGAAATTTCCAGGTGGCGGCCCTCTTTGCTCAAAGGGGCGGCCCCCTTTGTGATAAAGGGGTCGACCATACAGATAAAGGGGCAGGCCACCTGGTACACGATTTTTATTGTTTCTTTATGCTTTTTGACCCTTTTTTACCTAGACTCAGCTATAATTTCCCAAAACTCATCAACAATTCTTGGCTTTGTTCTTTAACAATGTCCATACATCCTTAACTACATTTTCTTCCTAGTATAAATCAACCCTCACCCCCATCTTTCTCATCACAACTCATCTCATCTTCTCTAGTGACATCTCCTGACAAACCCTTGTCCAAACCCTCTAAGGTGGTCAAAATGTCTGTAAGACCTGTATGGAGAAAGAAGTTGAACTATTGTAACACATCCAATAGGCTTGATGGTAACTTGCCTACACGAATGCCCAAACCACAATCTCCTCTCAAAGAACCATCACAAGAAAACCCTTCTACTACTCATTCAAACCATGTGTCACTTCAATCTCACTCACTTCCACTTGGTGTCCCTTGTGACACTAATATTCCACCACAAAATGCCAATCCAACTCAACCCACACAACTAACTTTTCCTCACTTACTCATCAATCCACATGTTGCTAGTGTGCTTCATGCTCAAACTCCACTCTCACCTCAAGGTGACAACCAAAATCAACCTCCACTACCTCCCTCTCCAAGTAGAGAAATGCTCATTAATGACATTAATCAACTCCAAGACTTATCAAACATTCTAGCCATGCACCTTTCCTAACGTAACACTCCCTCATCACCCTATTCTCCAAAATTGCCTCACACTCTCAACTTAGATCAAGTTGAACATCATGTTGGCTATTGCCCTTGTTGCATCTTTAACCAAAAACAATTCCTAACCTTGAGTGAAGATCTCAATTGGATTGAATTTCTTCTTACTCATCCACAACTACCACTTCAAGTCCAACGAGACTACCCTCCAACAACCACCTCCGCTCTAAACTCTCCACCTACAACCAACTAAGCAAGTTACACGTTTACCTTTTCTCGCTTTCAAATAAATGTCCAACCCACTCCTTTTGCAAGCAAGTCCAATGGTGACCTATGGCAATCTAGGCATATTAAGACCTTTGAAGTTTAATTTTATGAATGTTGTATTAATATGCTTCAAGCATATTATTTAAATTTCATGTATGCATGATTGTGTTTTATACACAATTTTTATTTTTAATGAATGGTCTTTAGTCTTATGTTTTTAAGTATGCATTTGCTTGTCTGTAATTTTTTTTGTTGGTTGAATGACTCATATCTATAAATGTTGAGTCTAGATGATATATATTTGTGATTATTGGTTTACACATCTTTCTTGACATTTGTCAAACATAATTAACGTGCTTTAGTATTTTTCCTCTTTACTTGCTATATGTTAGAAATGGTTGTCTTGTTCTTCTAACTTATTTTTATAGCAAAGTTACCATAGCTCGATTCCTTGGTGCCCTCGAACGAGGGGGAGCACACATCAAAAGGAGCACTTATTCTATCGATTTAACTCACATTTGTTGACGAAGCCTTTTTGATTCTACAAAAAGGGGGAGAAATAGAAATAAAACTCACTAAATACTTGTTTAAAAATAATTTTACATTTAATGAGTTTAAATTTTGTAATCATCAAAAAAGGGGAGATTGTTGATAGAAATAATGCCTAAAAACATTATTAATATTTTTCGACCTCTCTACGTTTTGATAATCACAAAATGTAAAAACGCTCAATGTAAAATTAAACATAAACAAGTAATTAGTAGTAAATTTTTATTTTGAAATTTTAATCACTTAAAGGCATGAATAAATAAATGCTTAATGCATTTTATGATTAAAGGAATTTTTATTCAAACCTCACACTGTTTTTATAAAATATTACAAACATTTTATAACTTTTACAAAATATTACAAAAATTTTAAAATTGACATAATTTTCAAAGAAAACTAGAAAATCGAAGGCAAAACATACGTTAAGTATTAATTCTACTCCCATCCCACCACTTGATTTGTACAATGTCCCTATTGTACATTAAGGAAATGAAATAATAAGAAAGAATAGAATTAAGACAAGAAACTCCCTGAGTATTGCTTTGAAATTTGGCAGAAATCTTTATTTCCGTCGTCCCGCAAGCTCTTTATCCCCTGTGATCACAGAAACAAACCAAAGCATAAAACCGTTCTACAAGAATTATGAAGTGTACGGGAAATACAAACCTAACTCACTTTCGTAGGAATCATGGTTGCATTTATCATATGCAACAAGCCTTTTAAACCACTTGGTGACCCAAGTGGACGAGTTTAGTCTCGTGAGGGCTTCCAGAGAACATACCTACAAAGTCCATTTACGTACACAAGGTTTAGGCATGTTTAAAACTTAAATTTTTAGGATTTCAAAAGGAGGTTACGGCGTAACCATATGGTAAAATTTTTAAGTTTTAAGGTGTTACAGCGTAACCTTGAAATGGGTTACGTCGTAACTGTAGTGGTTACGACGTAACTCTAGTGGTTACGCCGTAACTGCTGCAAATTAAGCAAGGTTACCAAATGAATATGAGTCGAGCCGGTCTCGAGAATTGCCTCTTAGCTTCTGGATTCTGCAAAATAAAATAAGAAACATGCAAACAAACTAATGCAAAAAGGAATTTAAATAAAAGACGGGTTGTCTCCCGACAAGCACTTTTGTTTATTAATGAGTCTTTAAGTTAGACTCGTGCTCATTCTACGTCACTTCGTTTTCCAATTTTTCCTGCCCCTTATTTCTCCAATAATCATTGTAGATTCTTCTTTTAGTCATGTCACATATCTTTCCAAAGGCCACTCTTACCCAGTTGTCAAAGCTTAAATTTTCCCATTCTAAGGTTGTTCGTATATCATCGTTACTACTTTCCCAATATTCTTTGTTTTCCCTAGGGTTGTCTCTTCTATCACATTCGTCGAAATGGGGGTTACATGAAGCCCATTTGGTGCATATGTCTTCCATCCACTAGTAAATTGGTTTACGCCAATGTCCCCTTTTTGTATCGGAAAGATCTTCTGAACTACTATTTTTATCCTCAATAATTTATGCCCTTATATCGGCGATGTTAGCTGCTGTTCTGGGAAATTCTTTTATGTTTAAAATCTTAGTTTTCGTGAATACCTCACCAGACCGTAGGTTATACTTAGTTATTCCAGATTCTTCTTTTTTAATTGGTGGGGGTTTTGTATAAGTCATTCCTAGTAACTTGTTCCTCCTTTGCTTATAAGTTTCATCATTATAGTCAATGAATCCATCATATAATATAGGTTCTGTAACATCCGAGAATTTTCGAAATTTTAAATGACGACTCCAATCTTTGACTTTTAGGGTCTAGCTTGACTTATGGAAATCAGGAAAGGATGGTCCTTTTCTTTTTTATTTTTTCTCATTATCGTAGTTGCAGTACCAAAACCTTAAATTCCCATTTTTAGATACCCTACAGATATACCCCCCCATCACATATTTTTTGTCGGGGTCACAAGATGACCACATTTTGTTTGTCTTTGCTATTCTTGTTTTTTAGGCTAAAGAAGTTGTGCTCCTTGAAATTTCTTATCTAATTCAATTTTCTTTTCTTAGGCTTCCGATCATCTAAGTTAGGGGACCTATTGTCCTAGTTACCTGACTCTTCGTAATCGATTTGATTATTACCCTGTGCAAGGGATTGGGGTCTAACCATGAAAATTATTTCACTATGATTCGTATACTTATGACTGTCTCTCTTTGAATCAAAACTTATTCTATCTTCATTAATTCCTAAAGATTTTTTTCCATCGAAGACATCTATTTTTGCACAGATGGTAGCCAAAAAGGGTCTCCCTAGAATTGTAGTTTCAGAAGGGGTGTTGTCAATGATTACAAAATCAAAAAGGAATAAGAATTTACCAATCTTAACTAAAACGTTTTCAACTATTCCTAAGGGTGCCTTTTTAGACATATCTGCTTTCATATGTGCTATTTGTTTTCATTAAATTGGTAAGATTCAAGTGTCAAATATACTCTAGGCATTATTACTTAATACTAGCACCTAATCAGCCTGGCATAAAAAAAATTAAATTTACCGTCTGCCAGGGAGTGTGAAGTTTCTTAGATGTAACTTTTTTTTTTTTTCCTTTTTTAACCGGTGCAGTTGGTGTTGTAAAACTTCTGTAGATCACTTTCAGGATTTGATATGAAGGGATACTATTGGATTTTGTTGATTTAACCTAGAAGATTCTGATCAACAGTAATTGTTTTAATTTGTTGTGGATGAATCAAGGGTTTTTCAGAACGGAATTTCCCTTAGTCTAAACTGTTCAATCTATGTTTCTAATTTTTAAGCGAGGGCTTTGTTTCCTAGTATTAATCTCAAACATTTTCTGAAGCTTCTTAATCCATACTCCATTTCAGTACTTTTCATGCGATTCCTCTTGGGATGCTTAGCTAATAATTCTTCTAAGCTTATCCTCTTTTTCGCCATATGGAGGTCCGATTATAATCTTGTTTAAACCCCAATATTCTCCTTCCCTGTATCCAAGTGGTCTACACCGAAACTTTCCTTTATTACTTCCGTTAAAAGGTGTTGTTCTTCCAAATTCTCCAATATCTAGACCCTCTAAGCTACTTGTTTTAACTTCCTCATTAAAGGGGAAATCCTTGTTAAGGCGAGGCCTTCACAAATTTGGCATCCAACCTGGATTGCATGAACACTTTCTTTTATTTTCTTCATGTCTTTTCCCAGGTTGTCTAACTTATTAACTAAATCAGCTAGTCCATCATTGATACTACTACTTCCGATATTCCTGCTTGTTGAGCCGTCGTGCCATTTCTAAGAGTGGTCAGCCATGTTTAAATTGTCATGAGAGCTTTGGTTGGTCTCATCCCGGGGATAGGTCCCTGTAAATCAAGCAATTAACGGTTCATAGTGCTTAAACCCTTATAAAAGATATTTATCTTTTGATGACTGTTGATGTCGTGAGTATGACACTTGTATAGCAGGTCATTATACCGTTCCTAGGCCTAGTATAATGATTCATCTCCTTCTTGCTTGAAGTTGTGAATGTCTTCAAGCTTCTTGGCGGTCATGGAAGGTGGCATGTACTTTTAAATTATAGGCTTATTGAGTAGAATTCCCCCCCTCCTTCCTTAGGTATTGATAGTTTCCTGGGGATAAGTCTGTCCACATATCTTTTTGCGACCCCTATAGTAAGAGTGAAGGAAAAAAACTCAGAGCAGACTGCCGTCTTAGTGACTACGAGAATATTAAAATAAGACAACGATGCTGAAGACATGATCAATGTGATCTTGAGCATCCTCGTCCTTTTTCCCGGAGAAAGTGTCTTCCCTCAGTTCGCGCATGAACTGACTCTTGATTTCAAAATTAACATTGCCTCTGATTTCGGGTTTAACCACGCCCGATGCCTGATTTTCTAGTAACAATGCTAGGTATTGCTTCACAGTGAGAGTATTTACGTCTACTCCAGCCATGGTTCCTGCAGATATAGAGTTGAGACAAAGAAGAGAAATAATTAAATAATCAAATTAATTCTAATTTTTAGCTCCCCGGCAGCGGCAACAAAAACTTGATGCGTATTTTCTTTTAAAATACATTTTTATCAAGTTTTAAATTTATAAAACTCGATCTACCTAACGACGCACTAACGGGCAGAGAACCCGATCGTGGGTAGTATAGAATGGTAAATCTGAGGTCGTCCCAAAAGCTAAGTTGTAATTAGTTTTAATTTGAAGTGTCACGTTTTGAAAATGTTTTTTTGATTTAAATTGAAATAAAAACATAACAATACAATAAATAACTGAAAAGTAAAAAGATAGGAGATATCAAAAGAGAAAATGTGCTAACCTAGTTACTTCATTACTATTGTTATGAAGACAATTTCATGTGCAATGTCAAAAAAACTATGGTTTCATTTACTGGTTTCTAAAAAAGGTCGATAGACCTAAATGTGCATATAGAGTGATATTCTATACCTGCGATTCCGAATCAGGTCCGAATCATCTTAGGAGGTAGGTTATCCAGGTTGCAGTGATTAATCTCAACTATTCCTAAAACATATCAAATAACCTGTAAAGATTATTAACCCCCCTGAAAGAGTTCCTATGGATTAAATATCCTGGTCAAACTTAGCCAAAATTTTTGGTATATTGAGAATTGTCGAAACAACAAAATTTTTGCTGAATAAAGTTATCATCGTCTTGTTTGGAACTGGTTTATTAAATCTTAAATTTTTCTTGGTCACACAATCGGTTAACACAAAAATTAAATCTCGGGACGAGATTTCTTTAAGGGGTAGGTACTGTAACATCCGGCAATTTTCGGAATTTTAAATGACTATTTTAAACTTTGACTTTTCAGGTCCGATCTTACTTTTTGACTTATGATCTTTTATCGTCACATAAAAACGATTACCGCGTAACTGGTAAAATTTTCGGAACAAATTTTAAATAATAAATCATATTTATTAGTACATCTCTCATGGGAAAGTTATTTTTAACTTATTTGATTCGAAAACGAAAAAGGATATATATAAATTCATAGCTGATTTATCAAAAACGAACCATTAAATCATGTTTTCATGATTCGGATCCTAAAGCAATTTGATGTAAAACGATATTTCAGACAACTTTTTAGTTTTACCCGAGACTTGAAAACAAGCAGAAGAGGGCTAAAACAGCCCCGCAAAGTTTTGAAAACTGCACACAACGGATACCGACACACAAAAATAATTAAATTTATTATTTTTAATTATCGCTATTTATTTAATAAAAATATTAAATAAAATTATTTAATAATTTTACTTATTTAAGCGTTGTTGATAACGCGATTATCCGAGTTAAAATTTCTTTTTATTTTTAACCAAGTCACAAAATAAATAATAAACGTTTTAAATAAATTTTATAAAACGTTTACGAAAATTAGTCGGGTGAATACTCATTTTTATCAGAAAAATGATTTAGAAAACAATGGCGCAAGTTTCGTGCGTTGAATCATCCGTTAACTTGCCCAAACGAGTCCCGAACCATTATTTTACAAAATATTACTCATAAGTTACGCTTTAGGTCCCTGTGGAAATATTTTCACCCCTAACCCTCAAGTATCATACACTTGTCATTTTTTTTGGAAACTTTGTAATATATAGTTATAAGAAATTAGGGTTCTCATTTTTATAACCTAGCCTCCATCTCATCTTCCTCTCCTCTCTCCACTTCCGGCGCTGCCACCAGAAATAATTCCGGCCACCTCCGATTCTCGGCCAACCACCATATCATCATCCTCAGCCACCACGCACATTACAACTCACCATCTTCATCACCATTAACCACCACGCCATCCAACTCTGGCCACCATCACCCACATCCACCACGTCACCTCCCACACCATTGCCACCGCCACCCTCACCGCCGCCATCAACATCATCGTACACCCTCTCCACCATTACCACCATGTTCACCAGCCACCAATAAGGGTGCGTTGGTTTCCTTAGTCACCAAAAGGGTGCGTTTGGTTTGATAAAAACAGCACCAAGGGTGCGTTTGGATATGGGTTCAACACCATAAGGGTGCGTTGGGTTTATGGCAGCACCAAGGGTGCGGGTGGTTTTCTTAAACACCACATAGGGTACATTTGGGTTAACATAAACACCATAGGGTGTGTTTGGTTTAACATAAACCGCACAAGGGTACGTTTGGGTTGGCAGATATCCCTACAAGGGTGCGTTGGTTTTGTGGTTATAAGCACTAGGGTGCGTTTGATTTTTAAAACAAACTAAGTTAGGGTGCGGCGGTCTGGGGTGGTGTGTGGGGTGGGGGGGGGGGATCTGAGGGGGATGGTTTTGGCGGGTTTGATTTTTTTTAACAGCATAGGGTGTGTTTGTTTCTGCGATTTGCAGCCAAACCGGGGTTTTTGGATCTGCGTTTATCACCCAAAAGGGGTGTTTAGATCTGGGTTTAACTGACCTATAGGGGCGTTTGGTTTGTTGTTTAACTACCCCTAAGGGTGTGTTTGGAATGTATGCAGCCCCAAATAGTGGTGATGTTTGGTTTGCTTATTTTTTTTGTTAAGAGTGTTTGATTCCGTTAGATATATATTGAAACACGCGGGTAAATTGCAACATGGATAGATTAAAAAGTTAAAAACGCTGAATTTTATAAAAATGGGAAACGTCATATAAACGAATAGGTCATGCCGAATTTTATAAAGATTTCTATACTTAGTAATTTTTCACTTAGATTTCTATTATCTTAAAAACCCAATAAAATGACAAAGTTATATAGTTTTAAAGTTACTTCTTTTTATTGATACAATACACCGGTAAATAAACGAAAACTATACTTTTATAAACAAGGCAACTAGTTTAGTTAAAACGCGTAACGAAACACTAAATTATAAAAATTAATTTAATTTTTTTTATAATTGTCACGACTAGAAGATAAAATAATACTTTTGTTAGAAAATGTGAAAAGATCGATTACTTATTTTATAACTTTAAAAAACGTTTTCGTTTACTTTTACATAAAAACTGTTACTAATTTAAATTGGTGGATTTGTCGAAGAATACGTGTTCAAATTATTGTTGTTGTGTTAGTTATTTTTCTTTTCTTATATAATACTTGTAAAGTATTATATATTGCGACTTTTTCTTTTGTTAGTTTCTTTATTATATAAATCACCCCTATGTATTGTTATGATGATTTCTTTTTTCATAATGTAATTTATTCGGAATATTGTTTACATACTTTGGTTTGCTTTTTGAGTTAGTTTTATTTAACCAACCACCATACTCTTTACACTTGAAAACTCCAATCCTTTTCAACTGACGCGTTGATGTACTCATCCATCGGAAAACCCGAATTCGTCATCCTAATCTAGTGGGATATAACCGTTAAGTTAAGCTGCAACTTCTTGGTCGAGCCGTTCCATTCTCCGTTTGTGTTGTACTTATTATTCGCATTTCTGCTAGTTTCTCCGCAACATCAAGGTGAGTTTATAGCCCCTCTTTCACTTGTTTTACATTTACTTTACAAATCTCGGGGGAGAATACATGCTCAATACAACTTGTTTACATTATGTTTACATACTCATACTTATACTCTTTTTCAAAACTCGGTTACTCAATTGAGATCACACTCTTTCTACTTATGGATTTAAGTTATTTAAAGTGTTTTGAATTACAATGGTTATTTCTCATCGGACACATAGTGTTTCGGTTATCATCTCCTGTTTACGTGTTGCCTAAGTAGCGATTAGACCACTCTCTTGCCCGAACTATCATGAACCGTCAATTGCTTGACCGACTGTACTGGTTAAGTAAGCGTAAATGTTATAAATTGATCTATTGAGACTAATTATCCATATCCGGGTGAGTAGCGCTCACTACCCACGGGGCTCCCGATAAACGGATATATATCATGTCAAATCTCATTGGGTGTCTTGGTTAGACACCGGTAGGGCATAATACACTTGGCATATTATATGCTACACAAATTAGCTTCGGTGTCATGAGCTTAGAGCAACAGATAGATAGATTTTTTGTGATATTGTATTGTTAATAGTAGTCCACATATTTTGGAAATCTTGTGGTCCACACTACTTTGTTAAACATTACTGATTTACTAAACACTTTTCTTTTTTTTTTTTTTTTTTATTTTTTTTTTTATTATACTGTAGTGATAGTAGTAGAACTATACTTTTTCGGTTTCTAACATTTACACTTACATTTTTGGCGGACTATTATTAGGATTGAAGTGGTCCAGCATTCTTTATAAATTTTTGATTTCAACGTTTTATACTTACAAAAATCTATGAACTCACCAACTTTATGTTGACACTTTTAAGCATGTTTTTTCAAGTGATTAGATGCTTGGCTTACTTGATGTGCGTTGGAGTCTTAAATTACAGTTTTCATTCAATGGATTTTCTACTTACATACAATTGAGACATAATTCTCGTTGTTATTGCTTTCAAGCTTTTTTTTTCATTTTATGCTATTTATTGGGACAAATGTTATATCAATTTCAAGAAAATCAACGAGATTACTTTTCAAATGACATATTTAGAGGTCGTTCTCTTGTATCTTGTTCTGTTGTATTATGAAGTAACACTCCCGGACATATTTCCGTTGTGACACATTTTTGGGGGTCTTATAAAAGTTGTACATCTAAGGTATCCATCTTAGCATTCATACAATCTTGATAACATATCACTCATTTCACGGCAGCAATCAACGACGGAAACGATTTGTGACCATCTGGTGAGTGATATATTGCCATTGTCCTTTTCTTTCAAAACAATCAAAATGGCCAGCAATAAACAAGCAATTGGTATGCGCCTCAATGTGGTGAACTTTAATGTGCTAATCCCTTATTTTTCAAAATAAGAATGTTATGGGTTAATTTCATTTCCACCAAAATGTCCAGTTACTGACAATCTGCAAGTTCTTAATCATTGAACTTGCCCACTGAAAAAAGGACTTTACAAAATGTCCCTCGGCCCTTTACCAAACTTCCTCGGGGAGTTCTAGTCCACAAAAATTGCCTATGACCCAAACCCACATGTTGATGAGACTCAGTCTCATCTACTCAAAGAGTATCTAATCAAGTTCTCAGTGATGAATAACAAGAAGCCATTGACTCTACACTTTAAAACCTTTACTTCATTAACTGGTCTTGATTACAACAATGTTGAGTATGTTTCTCATCTATCTCTGGCCAAAATTAAAACAAATCTAAGTTACTTGGACAAGACTCATGTCTTGAAAAACTCCTTTCCTATGGCTTGGAGAATTCTGTTCATATTTGTGATTCAGTTTCTCGACGGGAACTATTCGTCCACTAAACAGATCAATTATATTCAACAGATGATAGCTTATTGATCAAATGAATGGGGAACAAAATTTGACATTAGAGTGATCATTGACAGAGATCTCATAACCAAGCTCACGAAGCATATGGGCAGAAATATGTTTCTCTACCCTATATTTGTTTGCTTTGTGCGCAGAAGTGGTTACTGGGGTCTCAGATTACACTCAGATGAAAAAGTTTTAGGAGTCTTCCCTTGCATCCTGAAGATACTCTCTAACTTTTCAAGAAGGATACCACATCTGAAGTGCACATAAAATCTGAGGTTCTATGGCCCTTATGACTATTGGTTGAAACGCAAATGCAAGAGGATTCAATGTCTCCACTATCCTTTCTCTTAGGAAGAAAGACAAGTTGAAATCGCAGACTGTGACTCCTACCCTACCCAAGTCACAGGGCCCTAAGGCTTCGAGAGCAATCTCTAAGAAGAGAAAACATCCTAAGTCCAAAAAGACACCCACTGAAGTCCAAGTAACACCACCCTCTAGGCCAACGGAGGATTCTGAGTAATCCCACTCAGTCTCCTCAGGAAACATACCTGATCCTCAAGATTCAGAAAGAAACAAACAACTCGCTGGTACGGGATTGCCTTCCACTCAACTCGATGAGGGTACTTACAAATCATAGATTTTGCTTGAGGGTAGACAAGTTACTGAGATCCTAAAGACGCAGGGAGAAATGTTTCAGCCCGCTATAAGGATTGCCTTCCACAGTTTCTATTGAAGGTTACGGTTAAAAAACTCCACGCTGTTTACTTGATGGGCCACATGGGGAAAGACTAGAGGGATTTAAACACCCGCTGATAGGAACCATTAAGCCCACTAATAGTTACTTAATCAAGTCTTGAGAATATTGAGTCAAATGCGTTGGCTTATGCGCACTAAGCGCTCTTCTGCTTTTTGATGATGACTTATAGAGGAGAGAGTGAAGCATGAAGTATTAAGGCTGGAGATTGACAAGGATGAAGAAGTCCTCACACTAATGAGTTGTAGGTATACTCAGTCGTCGCTGCACCAAACAAAGACCAGCCTGAATCATCTCATGCATAGAATACTGAATCAGACTCTGACTCCTCTTGTCTTAAAGCTCTTAAGAAATATGAAATGTCTTGCCACTTACTGAAAGACAACTGGTACAATATCTTCAAAAAGTCTCTCGGGTACTTTATAACATACTTACTAAAGAGAAAGATTACTGGGAAAAAACTGGGGTGGAGTCAATTGCCTCAGTATGCTGATTTTAAGAGTAATATTAGAGGGATTTCATGGGGTGCGGTCGTACGCAAGTTTTATAAACGGCACTAAGGCTGTCGTTTCACAGATCAAGAGTGCTAATGAGGAGCTCCATTGTCAAGGTGTCTTGCGTGTAGTGTATGGTAAAGTTTGAGATAAGCGAAAATCTTAGGCTCTCTCAAAAGTTATTCAGGATGCTGTCAAGGAAGATCATGCTCTTAATAAGAAAGTTATTGAAGCCACTAAAGCCTATACCAAGAACTCAACCAATCTCACTAAGCTACTCTCACTCATTAAAAGCTTTGATTTTTAAGGATTGAAGTCTTTGGTTGAATCTCTTTAGGCTAGTGCTCTCAGGCAAGATGAGCACCTAGCTGAATGGGCCAAGTCATCAACTTCTATGGCTTGAAATCTTGGCCCAAGACTGACAAGTATTGAAAGCACTCAGGTTACACTCAGATCTAAAATCTCATCTCTTAAGCAAGATAGTTCTGATATCAAGTCCGAAATGAAAAAGATTTTTAAGGCATTTAAAGGTCAGTCTTCTTCAGCTCCCTCAAGTAGTGTGCATACATACGAAACACTTGCTAGATCACTGAAAAGGCGCCAAGACTGTTAGGGGGTTAATTTTAAAATGCTGCCACTGAAAGAACTCTTCTGACATTTAAGGGGGAGAATGATGACATAGGAAACTTTAGAGGGCTGTGTATGAAGTGGAGAAAAAAGTGTGTCGTAAGAAGAGAAAACAATAAGGAAGCACCTTACGCAAGTACCTAATAAGAGCAGTTCTGCAATATCAGAACTGTGTCTGAGACCAATCGACTGAAGATCCAATCCTGAAAGTTGCACTTGATTTAATCCCCTTAACACCTCCACTCACTGACACTATACTTGAAATCCTAAATCCTCACTACTGGTCTAGTGATTAATAATAACACCACCATGAACCTCAAGTTACACAAGAGAAGGGAGAAAGGAATTGTAACTGGTGGGGGGGATGAGGAGTCTCTAAATAAGGCTATACCTACATTAACTGTTGTTTATCAGGATCCTGATGAACCAATTCGAATTCCTTATAAAATTTATTGGAAGTTATACAACATCACCAATGATGAAATTCAAGATTACCTAAACAAAGAAGAAGCGATCAAGAAAAAGGTTGAACAAGCTAGGTTACTGGCAATGACCAAGTCTGAGATAATTAAGGTAGTTTATAAAGAAGCTGAAAAAAAACAAGAATTGATCTAAAAATTAATTTTAAGCGCGCCTAAAGGTGGTGAGCAGTTTAAGAAGATTCAAAATGCTGAACATCAGTCCTCAACAGAGAACACTCTAAGAAGGTCAAGAAAGCAATAAAGCTCAGGAAGAAGAGACTTGAGAAGTATATGTGGACCACATCCAGCAGACTCAGGATGAACCAATCACAGATGTCAAGATTTACCCCAACTCAAAAACCTAAGTTACTCATTGTCTACAGAGCATATGATAGAAGAAACTTTCAAGTCCATAATCCCTTCAAGTTTTCAGATTTTGGAGTCACTGAGCTAGATGAACTAGGCCTAATCATTCAGAAGAAAAAGAACAAGATTGTTGGTAAACTAATGATAGCATTGGGAAAAGGTATGAGAGGCTGAGAAAAATACCTAAAGAGCTTGGAATTCAATCAGCTCTTCCACCTCCTGCTCCTGAATAAACATCATCCTAGCTCTTAGGAAGAAAGAGAACAAGAATGAAACTAGAGCCTAAAATATGTATTCTTGCCTTAGAGTGCAACATAAGTCTTCCTGATGGTGTACCAATTTTCAACAACATGGTCATAGAAGAGCCTAAGTATGGGATATTCTTTATTGATGTCTTTGGAGATGAGTGCTTCTAAAGATAGAGTGACATCAATAAAGTAGGAGTTTAAACACTGATATCCTACCTTGTGACTGCCTTAAACATCTCAACCCTTGAAAATGCAAGATTATGTCAGAAGCTAAAGGAGTTGATTGCAAAGCACCCTGACCTTGGCGAACATGTTCACACCAATGGGTTTTATTGACAGCTCCATGGCTTCATTCAGCCTGTGATGTTGGTCGTTTGTTAAGGTGTTCACCAATAGTCGTATTACACTATTGTTCCTTCATTTTGATTTTTACCCTGTCTTCCTTAATCCCAAACGAGACTTCTCTGGTGGAAATATTAATCTCAGCATGAATGTTTGCTAAAAAAGGTCGACCAAGAATGATAATTTATTGTTTAATTCCTTTGTATCAATGATTACAAAGTCGAAGGTGAAAGAAAACTTATCAATCTTTACCAGGACGTTTTCTACTATCCCCTATGAAATACACCTAGTTTTATCAGCCATTTCTACTATTATGTTAGCATACTTTAGGTCAGCAAGACTTAATTCATCCAACATAGACTCAAACATAATATTAACGCTGGCTCCTAAGTCTACTATTGCATTCAAGTTAAATATATCAACTGAACAAGGGATAGTAAGACTTCCTGGGTTTGGTTTCTCAGGTAAGCTTGATATCCTTTTTATTTGGCTAGTTTTTTTTCTGATGTACGTCATTTTTTGATGTGTGCACCATCATGCACTCACTTACTTCATGTTCTTGTCTTTTAAGTTGATCGATCTGGGCTTCCCACTTTCTTAGGGAATCATCCCTAGCTTGCCTCCTAAGGTTTGAATGACTATCGTCCCTTTTTTGTTGATTTTTCTAGTATTTCTCCAACTCCGCTTCAAACCAATCACCTAGGCCCTGATTGCTCTGTTCTTCATTTTCCCTAGTGTATTTGCTCGGGGTTTTAGCGATTTTAGGGTGAATAGGGGATTGTAATGCCTGAAGATAAGCGTTGGTTCTTGTATCTAATGGTGGATCGGGGCTTTTATGACGGGGAATTAAATGGTCCTTATATTTGGTAGGGATATCGGCTTTGGCCGAGTGTGGTTGATATTCATCGTAATCCTGGGTTTTTATTGTTTCTTCATATTCCAGGTATTCTGCGATGGTCATATCATCAATCTTTTTAGGTATCTGGCTTTCTTGTGTTAGCCTAAAATATTGTTCAATGGTGAGATCTTTAATGTTTCCTATAGAATAGATCGAAGTGAGATAAGTCATAATTGCAAAAATTTAAATTACTACTAATTTTTAGCTCCCCGGTAACGACGCCAAAAACTTGATGCGTATTTGATTTTAAAATATATTTTTATCAAGTTTTAAATTTATAAAACTCGATCTACCTAACGACGCACTAACGAGAAGAGAACCCGATCGTAGGTAGTATAGAATGGTAAATCTGAGGTCGTCCCAAGAGCTAAGTTGTAATTAGTTTTAATTTGAAATGTCACGTTTTGAAAATGGTTTTTTGATTTTTAATTGAAATAAATAGAAAATCAATAAAATAAATAACAGAAATAAAAAGGATAAGAGATATCAAGAGAGAAAACGTGCTAACCTAGTTACTTCATTACTATTGTTATGAAAACACTTTCCTGTGCAATGTTAAACTATGGTTTCATTACTGGTTTCTAAGGTCGATAGACTTTAATGTGCATATGCAGTCTATCCTATACTCCCTGCGATTCCGAATCAGTCCCGAATCATTTGGGAGGTAGGTTATCCAGGTTGTAGTGATTAATCCCAACTATTCCCAAAACATATCTAATAACCTGTAAAGATTATTAACCCCCTTTGAAAGAGTTCCTGTGCTTTTATAAGTATTGAGTGATAAGTGCGGTGACCGATCAGTTCCTACACCAGGTAAAGAGTTAGTGATCCTCCCTAGTAGCCATTGGATCCCATCATGACAAGATAATCTATTAATGGGGCAAGCTAGGTCCAAACCACCCGTACTACCAAAACCCAGGGTTACGCGATAGTCAAGGAATATCTAACGAAACCATAATCTAACAGGAAACAATCATAACAAAAGTAATTACATAACTAGGCCAACACTTTAAGTGCTTAGCCGCTCATGGTAACGGTAACACAGTAAGAGATCATATATTGAAAACTCATAATTCTTACAGTATTCATATTTTGAACGATTAAATACAAAAAGTAAGTAAAGTGTGATCTCCCTTGGACTCCAGGTGGAATTCTTTGAAGGTTGGAAGCCTTTGTCGCCTCTCCAATTGGCTGTGGAGGAAGTGATGTTGGAATAGCTTGAATGAGGCCTCTATTTATAGATATCGAACCTGTTACGGCGTAACCAATAAAGGTGTTACGTCGTAACCAACTTACACGGCATTCCATAATTAAGCAGCTGTTAGAGCGTAACCAGATATGGTGTTACGCCGTGCCTTCATATAACTTCCATATGTACGTGATCTTCATTCCATATTTGTGGATCTTCATGGTTACGGCGTAACTAGATAAGGTGTTACGCCGTAACGATAACTTTGACTAGATTTCCTTCCAAATTTAGTGTTACAGCATAACTAGATATGGTGTTACGCCGTAAAGTCTTCCTTGATCTTCGTACTTGCTTAATTTATGTTACGGCGTAACCATTTTTGGTGTCACGCCGTAACATTCTTCAGAATTTACACTTTAAGTCCTTTTTCTATTGTTTCTTGTCACTTTCCTGCATTTCACTTGAAAACTACAAGACAATAGAAAATATCTCGTTTTTGAGTATTAGTGAAACATTTGCAGGTATTTTAGGGGGTATTTTGCCACCAAAAAGTATTAAATATTTGATGTTATCAGTATCCATCAAGAAAGATACGACGTATCTGTGCATGCACTTCACAAAAGACCACACAGAAACAAAGATCAATACGCCGTATCCAAACAAGACCTATACGCCGTATTCAAGATACAGAATGTGAATATTCTGGAAGATATCAAACGTGGTCCCTACTCCAAGAAACCCTCGATACGCCGTATTGACCTCAGTCAGTACGCCGTATCGACCATATTCCAGACCCTATAAATAGAAAACTCAAAAATGAGTTTTTATTGTGCTAAATCATATTCTCGATACTCTAACCTCAAAGGTCGATTTTCAAAGGAGAAAAAGAGCAGAAGAGGTCGAGCAACGCAATTAATTCCATAGGAGACAACATGTAATTTCTTATACTCTTGTAATCGTTTAGTTTTTTGGTATCATTCGTTAACTCTGTTAGTTTACCTTGGCTAAATCATTACTCTTGTATTAATTATGACGTTTGAAGGCTAATACCTTCGGGTATTAGCCATTGTTATGAAGATATAAATGTTTGGTTTTGTTTATATTTTGCTTAATTTATCGTTGTATGCTTGTTTATGTTTATTAGTTTATACTTGTTTGCGTGCTTTTGTATGCGACCTATCATTCAACGCTTTTGTATGCGACCTATCATTCAACTGGATCTAGTAATACGGACCAAGTAATCTAGATGCCGGGATAGCTCTCCATATAGTGATTTATACATCTAGACCAATAGGATCACGAATAATAACCTTTCTTTGTCTTTAGATTGTGAGCTTAGTTGGACCGGCAGGCGACCCTTGGGATCAACGAATACGTTCTAATCAATTGGTAAAGACTTGGTTAGTGGACTACTAGTGTATAAATTACCGTAAAGCAGTAAGTGGGTAAAGTCTCTATAAGCTAGGGTTTAACAAGATCACCATTGCTTTAATCCCTAAGATATATTATAATCAGCAAATAAGGATGCTTTATGCGGATACGTTTAATTGTGACAGAATTCTTCGTATCTAGGTCTTAGGAATAAGTAACACCTAAGTCTTAAGAGTGATATGCCGCCTCGAGATAAGTAATCATTGCACTAAATAAACAAACCAATGTTCTAATCGGATTAATGATGGCTAATACAGTTTTCTTATACTTGGCTTGACCGCTCTTTTATCTTCTATTAATTTGCTTGCATGTGTTATTGCGTCTTGAATTGATTTTAGTCACCACCAAACCCGTGCCAGTCTCTCAGGCTGAAAACCCCCCATATCCATTAGATCTAGGATTAACATAGGTTTTAGCATAGGTTTAGGATAGAATAGAACTAACATAGAATTAACCTAGTTTAAATAACCAAAATATTAATAAGTTGAAAGATTGTTTCTTGCTCTTAGTGATCGATACCCTACTTACCACGAAACTCCCATCTGACCTGGTACACTGCCCGTTAAAGTGTTGTTTTTGGTTAAGTCGGAAAAATATAAATTTGTCAAAATTTTTAAAATTGACATAATTTTCAAAGAAAACTAGAAAATCGAAGGCAAAACATATGTCAAGTATTAATTCTACTCCCATCCCCCCACTTGATTTGTACAATGGCCCTCATCGTTACTTGTAAGTGAAATGAAATACTACGAAATACGGAATAGAGAATTAATGACAATTGCATACTCCTGAGTATTGCTTTGAAATTGGTGTGAGATAAGCTTTATTTCCGGTCGTATTCACGTTAGCTCTTTATCCCATGTGATCCCCAGAGAACAGAAGAATGAAACGAACAAAGCATAAACCGTTTACAAAGTAGATGTATGTGTATATAGGAAACTACTTAACCTAACTCACTTTCCATAGGAATCTCTGTTGCATTTTAAGCATATGCAACAGCTTTTAAACCTTCTTGGTGAAAAACTAAGTGGACGAGTTCTAGTCTCGTGAGCTGGGGGGGGGGGGGGGTTGCTCTCCAGAGAATACCCACAAATGTCTATTTACGTATACAAGGTTTAGCATTGGTTTTAACCAAAAACTTAAAATTTTAGGATTTCAAAAGGAGGTTTAGACGCGCAACCATATGGTAAAAAATTTAAGTTTTAAGGTGTTACGGCGTAACCTTGAAATGGGTTACGTCGTAACTTTAGTGGTTACGGCGTAAACTGTAGTGGTTACGCCGTAACTGCTGCAAATTAAGCAAGGTTACCAAATGAATATGAGTCAGGCCGGTCTCGAGAATTGGCTCTTAGCTTTTGGATTCTGCAAATTAAATAAGCAAAATTTACAATAACGCAAACTAATGCAATAAAAGGAATTTAAATAAAGACGGGTATGTCTCCCGATCAAGCAATTTTGTTATTAATGAGTCTTTAAGATAGATCATGCTCATTCTACGTCACTCGTTTTCCAATTTTTCCTGCCCCTATACTTTCTCCTATATAATAATTGGTTGATTCTTTTTTAGCCATTTTCTCATATCTTTCAAAAAGGCCACTCTTATCCGTTGTTTAATAGCGTAAATTTTCCCATTTCTAAGGTTTGTTCGTATATCATCGTCTACTACTTGTCCCATATATCTTGTTGTCCTAGGGTTGTCTCTTTCATCTCACATTTCGTCGTCGAAATGGGGGTTTCATGAAGCCCTTTGTAGATTTTTCGTTGTCATATATTCTTCCATCAATTGGTAAATGGTTTTACACCAAATAGTCTCCTTTTTGTATTGGAAAGATCTTAGATGAACTATAATTTTTACTCCTCAATAATTTCTTGCCCTTTATAGCGGGGATGTTGTGGCTTGTTTTGGGAAAATTATTTTAATGCTTCAATTCTTCTTGTTTTCGTGGAATTACCTCACCAGACCCTCAGTGTTATACCGAGTTATTCCAGCTTCTTCTTTTATTAATGGTGGGCGGGTTTTGTATACGGCCATTCTGTAACTTGTTCCTATTTGCTTATAAGCTTTATCATTTGTAGTCAAAGAAATCCATCATTTAATATAGGTTATGCGGTAGCTCATGATTCTTGCAGTCATTCACTTATCTCTTTTAACCTCTGATAACCGATTCTTTAGGCAACTAATGTTAACCATTGCCCCGATATTGCTCTCAATTTGGTCTTCCCTTAACATTTCTCAGGAATCTTTTTTCCCTGTTCTTAGTTCCTGTTAAGGATCTTTCCTCGTATTTGTCTCCATGGCTTTATTGTCCCAAATTTTTTGGAAGGATTTCTTTCTTTAGTAGATATGTCGCACATTACCGGACCTTTGCCCATTACCCAATTGGTACAGCTTAATCCTTCCCATTCTAAGTTTATGCGATCATCATTGTTTGTGATTTTCCAGAAATGCTTCAATTTTTTGTTCGGGATTCCCCCTCCATGGCATATTTCGTGGTAAGGGTCACATGATGCCCATAATGTGTATCATTTTTTATGTTCTTGGCGAACAGGTTCACACCAATGGGTTTTATTGACAGCTTTATGGCTTCATTCAGCCTGTGATGTTGGTCGTTTTGTTAAAGCGGGATGGTCACCAACAGCCGTATGTCACCTTGTTCACTTAAATTTTGATTTTTACCTGTCTTCTTATCCCATAACGAGACATTCTCTGTGGTGAAATATTAATCTCAGCATGAATGTTGCGCTAAAAAGGTCGACAAGATAATGATAGTTTATTGTTTAATATCCTTTTGTATTCAATGCATTACAAAGTCGGAGGGAAGTTATAACTTGTAATCTTTACCAGGACGTTTTCTCTATCCCCGAGAAATAAACCTAGTTTTAATAAACCATTTCTACTATTATGTGAGCTCAATACTTTAGTGTCAAGCAATGACTTAACTTCATTACATAGACTCAGACCTCTATATTATTTAACGCTGGCTCCTAAGTCTTACTATTGCTTCATGTTAAATATATCATATTTGAAACAAGGGCAAGGATCGGAAGACTTTCTGCGGTTTTGGTTCTTCAGGTATGCTTGGTTATCTTTTAATTTGGGCTGTTTTCTGTCGATGTATGTTTCATTTTTTTGATGTGTGGAACCCATCATGACTCACTTATCTTCATGTTCTTTGTCTATTTAAGGTTGAGCGATTGGGTTTCTCTCACTTTCTTAGAGCATCATTCTGCTTGCATGCCCCTATGTTTGAATGTACTATCGTCCCTTTGTGTTGGTTGCTTCTAGTATTTCTCCAACTCGCTTTAAACCAAGTCACTAGGGCCCTGATTGCTCTGTTCTTCATTTTCCCTAGTGTATTTGCTCAGGGTTTTAGCGATTTTGGGGTGAATAGGGGATTGTAATGCCTGAAGATAAGCGTTGGTTCTTGAAGATAAGCTTTTATGACGGGGACTTAAATGGTCCTTGTATTTGGTAGGGATATTGTTTTTGGTATCTGAGTGTGGTTTGATATTCATCGTAATCCTGGGATTTTATTGTTTCCTTCATTATTCTAGGTTACTCTTGCGATGGTATATCATTCAATCTTTTTAGGTATCTGGCGTACTTGTTGTGTTTCGCCTAAAATATATTGTTCAATGGTGGAGATCTTCAAGTTTCCTATAGAATTTAGATCCGAACGTGAGATAAGTCATAATTGCATAAAAATTTAAATTACTATAATTTTTAGCTCCCCATTGGCACACCGACGCCAAGAAAAATTGATGCATATTTTTATTTTAAATATATTTTTATCAAGTTTTAATTTATTAAACTGTGATCTATCTAACGAGGCGCTCACTATACGGGACAGATGGGAACGCCTCCGATCGCTGGTGTTTTGTATAGAATGATACATCCGGAGGTCATCCCAGAGCTAAGTTGTAATTAGTTTTTATTTGATATTGTCACGTTTTGAATAATGGTTTTTTTATTTTAATTGAAAGAATAGATAAACAATAACAATAAATAACAAATAAGTAAAAGGAATGAAGAGATATCAAGTAGAGAAAATGTGTCTAACCTCGTTACTTCATTACTATTGTTATGAAACGCACTTCCTGCTTGCCCAATGTTAAGATATGGGTGTCATTACTGGTTCTTAAGGTTCGATAGACTTGAAGTGATATACAGTCTGATTCTATACTCTATGCGATTCATGAATCATAGTCCCGAATATCATAGGTAGGTAGGTTATCCCGGTTTGTAGTGATAATCCCAACTATCCCAAAACTATCTTAATATCTGTAAAGAATATTAATCCCCTCTGAAAAGAGTTTCTGGGCTTATAAAGTATTGGTGATAGTGTGCGGTGATCCGATCAATTCCTACACCATGTAAAGAGGTAGTGTTCCTCCCTAGTACCTAGTATTGGTATCCATCATGACAAAGATAATCTATTAATGGGGAAGCCGATGTCAAAAACAGTATTACCAAAAAAACCCAGGGATACACGATAGTCAAGGAGATATCTAACAGGAGGAAAACATTCATAACAAAAGTAATTTACATTAACTAGGCCTAGCATTTAAGTGCTTAGCCGCTGCATGGCTACGGTTATACATAGTATGAGTTAGAAAAAATCTTATATTGAAAACTCATAATTCATTACAGTTACTTGGTATTTTGAACGATTTAATACAAAAAACGTTCTGTAATAAGTGTGTTCTACCTTTGGACTACAGGTAGAGTTCTTTGATAGGTGGAAGCCTTTGATCGCCCCTCCAAACTTTGGCTGTGGAGGAAGTGATGTTAGGTATAGCGTGAATGATGTCCTCTTATTTTATAGATATCGGAACTCTTGTTACGGAGTAACACAATAAAAGGTGTTAAGTCTGTAAAACCTACTTACACGGCATTTCCATAATGAAGCGAGCTGTTACGGCGGTAACACAGTTATGGTGTTACGCCAGTACCTCCCTCACTTCATATAATTTCACATTATGTACGTGATCTTCATCCATATTTGTGGATCTTCATGGCTTTACGGTGTAACTTGGATAAGTGTTTCGCCGTAACGATAACTTTGATGTAGATTATCCTCGCTCCATTAAATATAGGGTTACGGCGTTGTAACTAGATATGGTGCTCATTCGCCATATAGTCCTTCCTTGATCTTCGTACTTGCTTAATTAATGTTACGACGTAACCATTTATGGTGTTACGCACGTATACCATTCTCAGTATTTACATTATAAGTGCCTTTTTCTCTTGTTTCTTCCGCTCAATTTCTTGAATTTTACCTGAATAACTACAATAACAAATAGGAAAAATATCTCGTTTTTAAGTGATTAGTGTAAATTTTGCATGTATTTCTAGGGGGCATTTTGTACCACACCAAAAAATATTAATATTTGATGTCAGTAGTCAGCTTAGTCCATCAAGGAATGTATACGACGTATCTGGGCCTGTGCCACTTCACAATTAGATCCACTCAAAGAAACAAAGATACAATTACGCCGTATCCAACTAAGACATTATAGTCGTATTCAAGATATGAATGCGAAATATTCTGGAAGATGATCAAACGTTGGGTCCCCTACTCCAAGAAACCCTTAATGACGCGTTATTGAGACCTCATGTCAGTTACGCCGTTATCGACCCATATTCTAGGCCTATAAATAGACTCAAAAATAGGTTTGTATTTCGTGCTAAATCTTATTCCCGGATACCCTAACCATCAAAGGTCGATTTTTCATAGAGACGAGAGTAAAAAGAGCAGTTAAGAGGTATTGTCGAGCAAGCAATTAATTCCATAGGTTTCGACAACATATGTAATTTCTTATACTCTGCGTAAATCGTTTAGTTTTGGTTCATTCGTTAACTTCGGTTAGTTTACTCTTGGCTAAAGCATTATCTTGATTAATTAGACGTTCTGAAGAGCTGAATACCTGTCGGGTTTTTAGCCTTATTGATATGAAGATCTAAATGATTTGGTTTGTTTATATCGCGATTGCTTAATTTATCGTTGTATTGACTTATTGTATGTTTAATTAGTTTGTTTACTTGTTTGCGTGCTTTTGATATGCGACCGGATCATGTCAATCACTTTTTGTATGGACTATCATTCATATGATTTAGTTAATACAGACCAAAGTAATCTAGATGCCGGGATAAGCTTCTCAATATAGGTGATTTTTACATACTAGTCCAATAGGATCACGAATATAAACCTTTTCTTTGTCTTTAGATTGTGAGCTAGTTTGGATCGACAGGCTATACTGGGGATCAACAGAATAGTGTCTAATCAAATTGGTAAAGACTTGGTTAGTGGTTTCCTAGTGCTAGATAAAGTACCTGTAAGTAGTAAGTGGGTAAGTCTCTATGAGTGGGTTTAACTAGTTCACATTGCTCTTTAATCCCTTAAGATAGATTTTTTAATCTGCATATAAGGATGCTCTTTATGCGCGATTACGGTTTAATTGTGACAGATATCTTCGTTTCTAGGTCTTAGGAATTAAGTAATCACTAAGTCTTATGACGTGATATGCCGGTCCTTCGAGATTGTAAGTAATATTGCACTAAATAAACAAAGCCAACGTTTCTAATCGGATTAATGAGGGTCTAATGACTGTTTTTCTTAGTACTTGGTTGACCGCTCTTTGATCATTTTATTATATTGCACTTTGCAGGTTTTATTGGTCATTGAATTGTTTTTAGTCGAACCTACCCAAACCCGTGCTAGTCTCTAGGCTGATAAACCCCCCGAGTATCCATTCAGTATCTAGGATTAACATTATGGTTTTAGATAGGTTTTAGGATATAATAGTAAACTAACATAGATTTAACTTGTTTAAATAACCAAAATATTATATTAAATTACAAAGATGTTTCTTGCTCTTAGTGATCGTACCAATCTCACATCATAATCTCCCATCTGACCGGAGTACCACTTCTCGGTATAAGTCGTTAGTTTTTTGGTTAAGCGTGCAAGGAAAAATATAAATTTAAAACTTGAACTCTCATAAATAACAACCATACAACGACACATCAAACTTCTTCTTCAGGTACAACTTGTTGGCCAGTGACTTTGTCATGTACAAAGTCTCGAGCTTTGACTAAACCCCCGCTATAGTCGTCTCCCCGGTAACCTCTCTCAGAACCTTGTTACCTAAACACAAAATCACAGCACTGTGAGCTTTTTTGTTCAGCTCAGCTTTCGCTTCAGCTTCTATATCCGCGTGTAAAACCTCCAGAGTTGCTTTACAACCATGTTGGATTAATAAAGCACGCATCTTGACTCTCCATAACCATCAAATTTCTCGATGTAAAATCTGGCCTCCGTCATTCTTTAATCCCTTTATTGATCGACTATACCTTGTGATATACCCTCACAAAAATTGAAAAACCATAACAAAGTACCTTGTGCAATAACCCTTCAAAGTTATAACCTTTTCATTAAAAACCAAATCTTTAAATATAGACAAGACTTAAAATTTGGTTTTATTCTTTCCTAGACTTAATACCCGCCCAAAAAATATATAAATTAATACCCTTTGAAGTTTTGTTGACTTTCAAATATGAAAAGCAACCTTGTTGTACTCGTCTTCTTCGTCAAGAACCCGACAAAAACCCAAAACGCACCGGAAAAACTTGTCGATCTTTAAAACCAAAGATCAACAAAACCTTAAGCCTTCTACACTTTGCCGCAAACCCGGAAAATCAAAGAACTCAAGAACCCTTTACATGTCGGTACCCGTGCTACTGCGTATGAACCAAAAGAAGTAAACTTTTTTGATGTCGTCAAACCTAGTAGCCCAAACAGAGTATCCTTAGCTCTTTCTAGAAAAACGAACACCAAAACAACCTTCAAACAATCGATCTTAGTATACCAGAAAACCCGCGAACCTGAGCTCCGATACCACTTGTTAGTATACAGTAGACTAACAACCTGGATACTAGCGCGGATTATCTCGAATAAGAATGAAGAACACACACGAGCAATCAATATCGACAGAAAAGTAAGTAACACGAGCACAAGTATCCCTAACCAAACATTAGTATTAAAGAAAGAATGAAGTACGAATGACCACCCCCTCACCTCTATTTATAGAGAGTGAGGGGGAAACATATTCTAAACTGAATAGAACTTAGTGGCAGAACTAAACAAGGAAACTAAAACAATGCATCTGTTGGGACATACTTGCCATACAAGGCGTAAACAACCGACCTTTCCTAATTCTACTTGACTAATAACTAAACACGACACTTAACACCCTAGACTTCAACACAAGATAAAATAAAGACTAAACATAACATGTTAGAAACCTTCATTCTTTCTCATAAGCTTATCATGGCTTTGTTAAAAGACCACTCATAAAGAATTTCATCATATATATCTTTCTAACTTATAAAAGACATTTAATCAATATATTTAAAATATTTTAGTTAGCCAATTGCAACTTAAGTAGTATTTATCATATAAAATATAATATGAACGTCAAAGAATCATTTTGTCAAGCAAGCATTATCTTGAAACCGCTTATAACTTTAAAGTTTTTTTAAAAAAAGTATGTTTCTCTATAAATAATTGTTGACTCTTTAAAAAAGTCCTTAGCCTTATTATCTTTATTCGTTTTAAAATAAGTATCTAATAAAATTTACAATTTATTAAGACATTCTGCAATAACTCGTTAACCTTAGAATTTTTGCAAGTTTTTAAAATTGTGTGCAGAATTAAAATGTATTTAAACATAACGCTGGTGAGGGGTTATTTTTATTTGGTGAAAATGGTGAATATATTAATAAACAACGTCCTTAGAGAGAAAGGTGCGGTGACGAGTTTGCTCGCCATATCCGAGGTGCCAGCTCGCCACCACCCCGCCACCACACCAAGGCTCCTCGCCGTTTCTTGTTTTGCCAGGGAAGTGAGGAGCAAAAAGACAAAATTGGTGTTCAGCATAGTGTGTCTTCAAAAGTGTTTATTTGGAGTGAGTGGGGTCCAAATGAGGAGGTTGAAACTTGTTATGAGTGAAGGTGTATTTTGAAGTGGGAGTGTTAAGATGAGGTGGCACCCGATGAGGCCCAAATGAGGAGTTTTTCCTCCTCATCATACCTTTTGCTCTTATACAGCCAGAAGGACGTCAAGGACAAGCCCAAGACTCCTCTAATACAAACAGGAAGAATACAAATGAAGATACAATGAAATAGTACAAATACTAACTGAACAACTATCCCATTCAGTTCATTCACCATTTATTCACCAAAACCATAGCCTTATGACTACATTTCCCTTCCAGAATCAATATATCCTACCACAAGGACCTATATTCAATCCTAGAGAGGCATCATCATGCAGGCTATAGCACCCAGACCTCACCAAAGGAGAGCCACTACTACATTTCCTATAACATTCACTGATCATTATTATAGCAGCTCAACCTCACTAACAAGTAACAATCAATAAGTATGCATGCCTCATCAAGACAGATAAAGCAAATCCTAAGGGAAACCAACCATCCTCCAATGCCAACTAAACTGTTAAATCAAACCAATAACATTTCACTTTACTTAACACAATCCAATTAGCCACCAAGACTACTTACCATTCACAACTTGGGAACCTCCTCATGAGAAGACTAAACCTCTTAACTATAGTGGAAAAAGTATATAGATATAACCACTTTAGGATGGCCTAGTGGCAAGGGGAGTTGTGGCTATCACTCTAAAATGTGTGAGGTCTCAAGTTCAGTTCCTGCTAGGTGTAGACAACCTTGAAGTGGCCACGCCACCCTCCTAAAAAGGGAGGGCTTTACATGGTTTGAGTCTGTGTGGCGGTGGGTACAAACCCCGTGGATTATTCGGCTAATGTGTCAGAAACCATGGTTACAAAAAAAGGTATACAAACATAGCAATTACCTAACAAAGGCCTATTGCTAACTGCATACTTAGACCACTAAAAGATAAAAAACTTGTACTTAAGTTACAAGGCCATCAACTGTAGTAGTCTTAAAATACTCAAATCATAAAGAGCTTCTGGTTGAGTGAAAGGTTTAAAAACCTATGTGAACACTACTTTTCATACTGCACCTGACCTTATAATATTGCAAATGCACCAGGAGAGTGCATAATTCCATTCTGCCTTAGATAACTGCCAATTGCAGCTAAATCAAACCAGGAAACCACCTTAAGAAAGAAGCTTAATTCATATATCAGTAAAACAATCCATGAATTGCTACTCCCACCAAGCATTCATTCCGGAAGAATCACCAAGAATAATAAAATTCTTCCTAGATATTGGCCATCTAGTTATACTTAGTTGTCCCAAACACTCCTTTAATCAGCTAGCATTCATACCTCAGCTACTAATTTCTCATTCTCCCACTTCAAGTCCTATTTATTTGCAATTGCCAGCACTATAGGCCTACAACTGATTTTTTGACTTTTAAACTCTTAAGTATATCACCCACATTATTATTAATAATACAACTAAGCTCTTCCTCCGTTCTAGTGATATTTTAAAAACATATCTTGTTCCTTTCATTCCAAATATGATACACATTAGCAGAGAGGATGAGTCTGTTAACAATATGCCTCATAGAATTATTAAATCCTTGAACTCAGGGTCGTCCCATGGATTTCATGTGCCCTGGGCAAAACTTAAGATTTAGGCCCTTCTAACAATCAAATTTTTTGATTAGGTACAAACATTGATCCACTATAAAAATTGTTAAAAATATATAGAAGAAAATACAACACATATGTTATTGATTAAATAGTTTCATTCATTCATGATTTTGTAAGCTAAGTTATTGATTATCTCCTCGTAATAACTTTTTTAGAACAACACTTGCAATAAAAGTAAAAATGATTTAGCTAGATAAAGTGATGAACTTTTACATCCAAATATTGTTAACTAATTATATATCCCAATTCACAACTAAGTTTAATAACCAAATGCCTCAAAATAACACAAGACAATTTATTGATAATTAAAATTGGTTTCTTATTTTTTATTAAGCATCAAGTAACTAAATGATCACTAGTTTAGTTGTTAGCACTTTGCACGTCAAGAATCTCAACGACACAGCCAGAAATTCAGAAAATATATTTTGTTGTAAAAAGGCCTAAAAACTACATACATGACTCTACTATTTGGCCGTGATACATATATGTATATTAGACTTTAGAAATTTTGGTGCCCTTTAAACATTATGGGCCCTGGGCTGTAGCCTAACTTGCCCTTGCTCACAACCGGCTTTGCTTGAACTGATAACTAAGCCACCACTGATTGAAAACTATTATCACTTCTGCTCATATTTCTTTTATTCAACATCTTTTTCCAAACAGTGGTAGAGTCAGGGCACTCAAAGAACAAGTGTTTATGGCTATCAACAACACTCGTACATAATAAACACTTTAAATCAACACCTTGATGCCAAGCTAACATTCTATCTTGTGTTAATAATTTCCCTTGTATGGCCATCCAAAGTATAAAAGCTTGTTTAGAGCTACACTAGGAGAACCAAACAACATAATGCCATTCTACTTTTGGCCAGTCCTCCCTTAAACATTTCCAAGCACTCTTAGTAGAGAACTTCACTTCCTTATTATTCTCATCAATCCACCTAACATGATAATTTTTATTACTTAAAATATGAACACCAATTTAGTTAATCACAAGGTACAAATTAGGCACTTGTGATGGCCAATCCCAACTTCCATTTAGTATAACATCTCTGACTTTTTCATTACCTTAAACCTTGCATCATAGATGGACTTGATAGGGATAAAGCGGCTAATTGGACCAAAACTACACCACTTCTCATACCATACATAGGTGCTTTTACCATTTCTAATCTTATACATAACAAAAGGCTTAATCATGTCCCTTATATCAAGCATATTTCTCCATCCCCAAACTATCTGATACAACACGTTCTACTTCCAAAAAAAATTCTTGTCTTTAAGTTTAACTGTATTTACCCATTTAACCCACAAAGATTCTTTACTTTCTATAATTTTCTAAACTTTAGTAATTAACATGACCTCAGTCCATTTTTTAAGAGGTTTAATTCCAAGACAACCCTGCTCTTTAGGCCTGAATACAAGATTCCATGCAACTATAGCTTTACCTTTAGAAGAGTCCCCTGCATTCCACAGAAATTTCTTGAAGAGCTTATCAAGCTCCCGAATGACTATGTTTGGAAGTCAGTACACAAAAGCCCAGTACAGGTGCATTGAAGATAACACTGAAGCAATAAGTTGGCTTCTACCAGCATAAGATAAAAACTTATTCCTCTAGCAATTAATCCTTTTTTCAACATTATCAATAAGACTCTTGCAATCACCAACACCAAGTCTTTTAGCAACCAGAGGAACTCCAAGATACTTCATAGGTAGACTCCCATACTTAAAAGGGAGAATTTTAGTAACTCCCTCTTCAAACCTTCATTAATGCTCTCAAAAAATATGATACTCTTGCCTAAATTTGGAAATAGACGAGAAACATTACTTAAATCTTCAAGAGACTTCTTAATAACTTCAAGAGAGCTTTTATCACCATTACACAAGACTAACAAATCATCTGCAAAGCACATGTGAGTAAGCTTGAGTTCCTTACATCCATGATGGTACTTAAACTTATTGGATTCTCTAATTTTCCTGATTAAAATCATATTGAAGACTTCCATGACAAGTGTGAACAGGTAGGAAGAAATCGGACCTCCTTGCCTGAGACCTCTCCCCCTTTAAAATATCCACAAACATCACCATTAACATAGATAGAAAATGAAGTAGAAGTGATGCAGGTCATAATCCAATTAACCATAGTAGAAGTGAGGGGTTATCTTTCACCAACCCTTCACGCGCTACTTCCATTGTGGCCCTTATTTTGTCACGCGCGATGAACAATAAAAATGGACGAAGGGTGAGGCTGGTCGCAGGTCACCGGTCGGGCATTGTGCAATTTGTGAGCCACCATGGGTGTTTTAATTGTTATTTATTTGATTTGTGAGTGTGAGATATTTTGTATTGAATGTTTGTATAAAAGCGTATTTTTAATACTGATGAGGGGTGTGATGACCATTATGAACGAGAGTAATGATGATGTGATGAATATTGGTGTAACACTGAGATGATAAAGGGTGAAAGAATAACTTAGTTTTATTTTTAAATTTTTGTAGAAATGCAAATTTTTTAACCTACAATATCTATCTCACAAATTTTATATTACATGTTTATATTGAGACTTGAACTCGCAACTAGGTTGATGGGCCTCTCAGGTATGCTTAGCCTAAGATGCCTTTGGTGTAAAAATATCTTAAATAAGATTTGCACCTCGAGTCGACCAACCAAAAATGAAGACCCATAAAAAAAGAGAATCCACAAGATCCACAGAATAATCCAAATTAGTTGTGACATGGTTGGCTACCATCACTTGTTTACAACCTATGACTTGTTTGTATTTTCAACCCAAACACACACCTCCAAAAAAGTTGGGGGGAGTTTGATCAAGAATCCCCACAGAATCCCCACACGCAATCACCCAACCCCCCCATCTACCCCAACAACACACCCTGGAGTTCTCACACCACGACCAGCACACTAACACCTGCATTCCCCCGCCCCCCCCCACACCAACCCCACCCAATCCAACTCCCATCTCATACCCCACCTCCCTTCCCACCCCCAACCACACAACCACACACATACACCCACACTCCGCAGCCAAATTCAACACCCAACACCCAACCGATAAGCCCCGACGCTACTCCCCCCCCCGTCACAGTCTCTCACCTGCCCCACCGACAACCCACCCAACCAAAATTACCCAAAAAAGAAACGAGAATCCACAAGATCCCCCCCCAAAACTCCAATCTAAGTGTGGACATGGATGACTACCAACACTCCTGTTTACAACAACCTACATACGACATGTTGATATTCATTCAAACAACCCAAAACACACACCTCCAAAAAAGTTGGGGGAGTTATGATCAAGAAGAAACAAGCAGCACCCCTTGCTACTATCACTTCTCAAAACTTTCCAAAATTAACCAAAAGAAAGCAAACATCCAACATATCCCGTCTGATTCTCTGCTTCATCACACACTACCCAATCAACAGGGTCCGTTTTTATTTACACAAATGCTAGAGTTGAAATGGTTAGAACCCAGTCATTTTATTACTCATGTTTTAAGTTAGAATGCTTACATTCATTACTCTACTCAATATAACTTAAACTCACTCTAAACTCTATCAAAAAGAAAATATACTCTAACTTTTCCGTATTAAAAAAAATGGTTAGATGTTGATAAGAATAGGATTACAACAAAATATTATTATAATATAATAAATAAATTAAAAAATCTCCAAACGCCAACAAACACGCTAACCACCCCCCCACTCCCACCAACAACAGCCAACCCCACCCCCAACGACCCCCCCCCCCACCCCACCCCAACCTCCCCCCCACCTCCACCACCACACCCGCCCCAAACCCCCCCAAACCCCAACCCCCACCACCCATGCAACAAGCCCCCCCGCTACCCCCTAACACCCCAACCCCTAAAAGATGGCGAACCACACCCCCCTAAAACTCAAACCCGCTCCCACGCGCGAACCTAACACCCATGGACCACCCCAACTCAAACAACCCACCAGAAGAACCTACCTCCCAGACCAACATAGAACAACTCCAAACATATACTCTAAGCAACCACACACACTGCCGTCCTACATAACACATTCTACCGAATATCACACACCATGACACGTTTCCACTATCCACCTTCCACTCTCACCTTGCACCCAAAGGAGGCGATCTACACTCACAAATTCCAAGCCAAACAGCTACTTCTAGTCTTTGCATACAACTACATAGCATCTTTCAACCATTACAAAAATAACACAACTAAAAGCACATTTACATAAAAAAGTCAATAATATACTATTGCTAAGCTCCTAGAACCCTTTTTTAAATAATATTATTAAATTAACTACCATAAACAATTATAATCATTTATAAAATACAAATGAACTAGCAACTCAAATTCTCAACTTTCAGAACTGTAAATGTTATACTCAACAAAACAAGCTATAAAAACATAAAAATTTTTAATACTAACTCTAAATTCATCTTCTAGTATTAAGTTTATCTCAATTATTATTGAAATTTTTAAAACAATCTAACATATACTTAACCTTCTGAACTCTGACACATACTAACTATAATTCACACTTAGATCACTACAAATACTTGTACTAAATTTTATCTAACATACTATACTTTATTAATACGACATCTTTTTACCATACTTAACACAAAACTTGAACTTCGAGAGAATACTTGTAACTAAATATTTGCACATACTAATACTGGAGAAAATACTTTTGCTTACACTTACTAACTACAACGACTCTCATTACATATTTAAACTCTACTACAAACTTCCTAAAGAAAGCAATACTTATTATAATAATTCTTAAACAATTTTACCTTTAATTTAACTTATACAATAATACATTTAACTTTTTCCCCTCATTTTATTTCTCATGTTTTAGTTAGTTGCTTACTTCAGTTACATTATATAGGGGTGTATGTATTATTAGCTTGTTTAGCCGGCTTATGGGCTTATTTGATTTTGGAAAAGGTCGAATAAGCTCACTTCTAGAGCTTATCAATGTGAGCATATTGACTTAAAAAGTCAATAAGCTTGAGCTCATAAACTCTATCAAGTGACCTTATTTGACTTCTCCAAAATCAAATAAGCCCATAAGCTAGCTAAACAATCTAATCCAGGCACCGGTATAGTGTGTGTTCTTTCCTTTTCAGGAACTAAAAGATCAGTAAATGTGATTCTTTTACGCATTAGTTAAATCTCGTCAGCTATTTTTTGTTGCTCTTGCTATTTATATTACACTATGGTTTGCTTTTTTGTGTCGGGACAGTATACTAAATTCAAGTTTACGATCCTAAATTTTGCAATCGAAGTACCTTGTGCAAGTGCAGAAATCGATATATGTTGATAATGAAATTATTTGAGTTTTACTTACCAGAAAAGAGTAAAACATATTAAAAAAATTATATTAAGGTAATAAAATAAAATAAGTGATTTTATTTTGTTTTACCTTCAAAGTCAACTTTTTGGGATTTACTTGCAAGGAATAGTATAGTGTGGAACTGCTGATTGTTTTGGTACTAAATCCGGAAATGTGTTTCTTCAAGCAGTAATACTTCGTTATCGTTCGTTGCTCCTCTTGAAGCGATCCTGTTCGACATTGATGGAACTCTTTGTGACTCTGATCCTCTCCATTACTATGCCTTTCGCGATATGCTCCAAGAGGTACTCTCTTTAACCCCTTCATTTTTGTTTATCATATGAATGGTAGTATGGTACATACATCAAACTAAAAACATAGGATTCATTATGTAGATAGGATTTAATGACGGTGCACCAATCGATGAGGAATTCTTCATCAATAACATTAGTGGCAAGCACAATGAAGAGCTTTGCACTGTTCTTCTTCCTGACTGGGAGTTTGAGAAAGCCATGAAATTTATGGTCGATAAGGAAGCTTTGTTCCGGAGGTAATATGTATCATGATGCTTAGACTAGTTTCGTATCTACTTTGACTTTTGAGGTCAAACATTACTTTTTATGTTTGGAACCTGTATGGATAACGTGTAGTGACTAATGTAACCATCAGATAGTTTTTCAACATACTTAACTTCATGTCAGTTTTGAATTCGAAAGCAAGTCTATTCGACCTACAAAGTTAACTTGTGATTCGATATACACTTTAACTTCTTTAATCAAACTATTACTTTCTAAATCTAGACTATATCATGGATCTGGATAACATCAACAGACTTTTTGTATGTATAGTATCGTCAGAATGTTTAGTGTCGCTTGTATAAAGAAATTTCTTTCGACTTGTGAGGTAAAACACTTACCTTTTATATTCAACTTACACTTCTTATTCGAATAAGCAGAATAGCAGCTGAACAATTGCAACCCATAAGCGGCCTGGAAAATTTATGCAAATGGGTAGAAAAACTTGGCTTGAAACGAGCTGCTGTTACAAATGCTCCAAGATCAAATGCCGAGTTGCTAATCTCAATGCTTAAACTAGAAGATTACTTTGAAGTTATTGTTCTAGCTGAAGAATGTGCAAGACCAAAACCTTTTCCTGATCCTTACTTGAAGGCTCTAGATGCACTCAAAGTTTCTCCACATCACACATTTGTGTTTGAGGTATGAACTCAATTCAGTCATTTCTCGAAGTTGCATAGTGTTTCAATATGAATATTGACTGTTTTGCATACAAGGTTTTTTAAAGAAAAAATGTAGAAAGCAAAACCCACCATATTTTCAATGAAGAGTTCTTCAATACAAAGAATTGTAACATGATTAAGAGTTTGCGTCCCAAATTATCTACCCGTGTTGCCCAAATAGAGTATAATGTTGACTTCTAAGGTCAAATAACTAATTTTAGGCTTCACTATTATAATTTTACAAGGGTCCAACAAATTTAGGGGTTTTGGGTAGAGCTTGTTTTATCACCTTACTGTATTGTCAAAATGCTATTAGCCCAAAAAGGGAGCTTATTGACTTATTCATTCAAGGTTTTTTTTTGGGCTTTATAGATCAGCTTAGCTGTCTCATATAAAATAATCCAAACACCCCTTACCTGATACCATATTTACTATAAACTGGAAAGAATTGGCCAGTTAGGTCGATTTATGAAGACTTCAGCTCAGGTCTAATATGAGAATGTGAGAAGTCTGACCTTAGAAATCGATCTTGTATGTGCAGAAATACTATATGATATTTTCACAACATAGTAACGTAACTGGCTATTTCAAGCTCCCCTAATATTTGTATTCAGTGGCATTCGTCCACAGAACCCACAAACAAAGACAACTTCCAACACACGCTTCAAGGATATCAAGTGTTCTAGTTGACACTGGTGTTTTGTCTTTCTTAATTAGGATTCTGTTTCGGGGATTAAAGCAGCCAATGGGGCTGGGATGCCTGCGGTTGGTATGGCTACTAGAAACCCTGAACAAATGCTGCTTGATGCTGGGGCAACGCTTGTTATCAAGGATTATAATGACCCCAAATTGTGGGAAAATTTAGAGGCGCTAGTAAAGCAAAAGTCACGTCTTTGATTCAGGTAAATTGTACATGAAAGTGTCTCAACCTTTATAGACTAGTTGGTTCTTCACATTGAAGAACCGTATGTTTGTTTGTTTTACTAGATTGCATTGTCCTTGAAAAATACTCCATAAGTATGATAACAAGGGAAATACTAATTTCATGTGAATAATACATGTTCCTGCTTGATAATTTTCAAACACCGTATAGAGAAAATAGAGGATTTTAGAAATATGAAGTGATTCTGAAGATATGTTGCAACTTTTCTTAATCATGATATAGAACTGTTGTTTTAACATAAAGCATATTGAAAAACTGTACATTAGTAGGATATTCAGCTGTACACGCAAAGATGCATCACAAAAAATAAAACTGATTTTAAATGATATAAAACCTTCATACAATGTCAAAAACCTGCAATAACATCGTCACACTGACGTGTTATAGCGTAATCCTTGAGGACAGCTATACATACACACATTGGAGGTAACTACAACTTATGTAACGAATCAAACTAAACAATCAGCTATATTACGATACAAAATTTAATTCTTGATAAGAATCACAAATTCGGCTACTAAGTAGAATATCTAGAAGGCAAAACATAAGCTATAGTACGGCATATACAGTAATTACCACAGATCTTAAAACTTGAATATCGCACATGTTGCAGAGTCAAATTAACAACAATTCAATCACCTAAAAGAGCCTGATGTTAGCATACTAGCATAGACAGTAATTACCATAGATCTCCTAAAAACATCAATATCACACCCATGTTGCGGAGTCAATTTCTGCTCTTGCTGCCTTGTACAATTCAAGACTTTTGGCAATTTCTTGTCGCTTTGACATCAATGATGGATCTTCATCTAGTAACTCTGCAAGCTGTTTACCCTAAAAACACAGGAGTTTTAGAGGTCGAGATTAGTTAGCAGACACTTCACTAGTTGTCTTATTGGTACACTGCATCAAGTTATAATCAAAAGTGCACCAACTGTAGCTTATTCCTTGATCAACATAAACAAGATATGTTACATTAAAATATCAACACTGACACTACACGTAGCTTAATCACAATAAACTACTATCACTCATCTTAGATGCTTAAGTCGCTCATTCGTTTTGAATCCTAAAAATGAAGAATTAGCTACTATCAATCATCTTTTTTTTTTTAAATCATCTTAAGAACTTAGTCACTAATTTGTTTGGGGTCGTAAAAATGACGAGTTACCCTTGAAACGAATATACTCCCTTCATTTTATTATAATCATAACACTTTTCACTTAGGTGTGTCTATAGAATCTCAGACCTCCAGTTTCGGGGAAGTTTTCAAGTTGTCATAATAGTTATCTGAACTTACTATGTGCCTCTACTCATATACATTAAATTTACAAAAAAATTATATCTTAAAAACAATTGAACACTTTATATATCATGCCTACTCAAATACTGCAGATCCTATGAAAGGGAAGGGATATCATTATTATCAAGTTTTTAATAATAAGCTAACACAAAACAAAGATGTAGAAAAAAATTTACCTCCCTCCTTCCAATTTGTGTGTAGAAACAACTGAGTAGGTTTTGCTTGGATTCTTTAACTTGACAATATACAATTGCTTTTGGGATTGTATTCCTGAGCGTGTTTGACACCATACTGATATAAGATGATACATTTGAGCCTATCCTCCTATAGTAAGCTTCTGCATATCGGTCCCCTAATGGGTCAGATGGGTTTCCACGTTCTGCACCAGGGATTCCAAGGTCTGAAGGTGGATTTCTGTGATCAGTAAATGAGGTCTTGTGAATCCCTGGTGAGGGAGTGGGCCCCATTCTCTTCCCTTCCTGGGGAAGTTTCCTGAAAAACTCGACCACCAACCTTAGAACTGTCTTTTTACTTTCCTCGCGAAATTTTTCCAAGGCTTCACTAGCAGCAGCAGCAAGAGCAGCTTGCAGGGTCGGAAACCGCCCTAACTCCTGTATTACTCACAGGACAATAATGATTTAATATTACTTACCAAACTCCGCATTAACAAAGTCCCAAAGAATTATAATTCATAGCACTAGAGGTGACAATAAGGACAAGGTAATAGTTTAATACAGCGCTGAGCTGAAAAGGTTTTAATTCTAGTACGGTTTGGGTTAAATTGACCAGCTAACACTATTTGGTACATTTTTTCAAAGTTATCTTTAAAAAAAAATCAATGCAGTTATGTTAAAAAAGACACTGTCATTACAGTAATAAAATAGATGTTTGTATCACACGATTGAGGAGTGTATATTTATACTCCGGGTGACTTTGAACCTGAAACCTTGCCTGCTTAAGGTAAAACACACCCAAAATCGATGCGTTGTAGTTATGGTTGAACTTGTCACGTCTGCAGTCTACCTTTTATAGTTTAATATAGTTGCATATATAGCGCATCTATAACTAAAGTAACTAAATACGATTTTTAAGATAAAAATGTGGGCCATAGAAGCTAAATTTATAACTCTCTTTGTGGAAAACTAAACATATGTGGTTCTCGAAGGTCTAACCTCAGTTTCGCCAATTGACTCGATCACAAGTGCTTTAAGGACACGATGTACCTGAAGAATAATTCCCAAGTTACACATATATATCTAGTAACAATAACCCCATTAGAAACCAATAGTAAAAAAAACTGCTTACTTCATCTACAGAAGCTTCAGCTGGTCCCCTGAAATAATTCAATGATCTGTCAATAAGGCGCCTATATCCTTGTTCAGGAGCAATTAAATGTGGCTGGTAACCATCTGCCTCCGATACAATCTTCTTCACATTCTGTAGTGAAAGATGCCTATCGAACGGAAGTTTCCTTAGAGCAGCTGGAAGCTGGTTGTCAAACACTCCATAAATTCTGTCACCTCCAGGCCTCCTAACATTACGAAAAAAGAAAAGAAAAAAAAGAAGTTAGAATTAAGAAAAAAAAACGTGTGAAGGGGAAATGACCATGCTTACCCTCCATCAAGGTGCTCCTTATATATTTTGTCAAAAGCACGACAAAGTTCCAAGATAGTGTACAGTTGAGCCTGAAAGACAACATCTAGGTGAGCTGAAGACACTTGTAATACTATTTCATGTTTGATGGTAAACTGTAATGAGATAGAAACTGTTTACCCCTGCATCAACTGCAATCGGCCTCCCAAGATGGTCTAACTCTGATTCCATCTCATCAATACCTTTGTTTATCAGTGAAATGATCCCTGGTATTTTCGCTTTGATTACAGACTCTAAATGCTGCACATAAAAACATCGTATTACATGAGAACCATTTTTTGCGAGAAAAAAAAATCACTTTAGAAAAGGGATGGTTCATGGTTGTGTTAAAGAGCAACACACTGAACAAAATGATCCAATTTAGTAATTATAGTTTTTATCTCCTATCTTGGTAACTGAAGTTGCACCGTCTAGTTTGGTGATTGAAGTTTTTCTTTACTCTTATTAGGTATATACACTAGTTTCTAGAGTTGACAATTTGGTAATTACTTTATTACACTATTATTACCAAACTAGTTCGATTTTAGAAATTTAATTACCAGGTTGGGATATAATTACCAAATTACATCATCTCTCAAAAAGTATGTTGCTATTCTATATAGTTTGCATTTCAAAGAATATACCTGTGAGAGAAGTTTAGCTAGATACTCCGAGCCCATTTTACTTGCCAAGTGTCCATAGTCTGGACTTGTAGCAAAATACTCACGCTCCCTTCGCCTTGAAAAACTCAGATCAGTATTCTTGTTAATATCAGCTTGGGATCTGTTTACAATTCCCACCCATGGATGCTGAAGGCGATAAGCTCTTCCTTCAAGGACCTTTATAAAGTAAAGTATCAGCACATAACTTTACAGAAAAATGCCCTAAAATGTAACATTTTAAAACTATTAAACAGAAGAAAAAAATATGATCTCACATCCAGTGCGTTTGTTCCTTTGTCCATTAGATCAAGCTTTGTCAACACCCCAAATGTCCGCTCACCTAGTAAAGTTGATCCAAGTCATTAATAACAGGACATACAACTATTACAAATGAGAAGAACACCGACAAAATAGAGAAGGACAAACATTTAAGAAATAGTAGGTAAGCACACCTGATGGATCCACCTCCCTGGAAAGTTTCATCGCATCAGATGTTGCTATATCTTGGTTGGCAGGAGAAATTGCTAGTATGATGGAGTTAGGCTGACCAAAGCTAGGGGTTAGGCTGATATACATTAAAAGAGTTTTGCAACGCAAAGTTGGCGTATACATATTGATCTTCTATAAAGAACAATACTATGCTTTGCTTAAGTTCATTAACAAAATAGACGGTAAAATAACAATACCTTGTCTACGTAAGTCCGAACCATCTTTTCAATGTCCTCAACTACAGATTCAGGTTGTCCTTCTGCAAAAGATATGACTCTTCTGTATCAGATTTAGCTAGGGTCAAAAAAAATCTTAAGAAGAAAGGTTGAGAAAAGTACCAACAGCAACATTAGTCAATCCTGGTAAATCGATTAGAGTTAAGTTGACAACTGGAAGAACAAGGAAATCATAATATGGTGTCAGACTGTGAGCGACGTCTCAAAAAGAAAAGGAAACAGAACATTGATGCCTACATGTATACATATAGAAGAAACATACCATTTGTCGAAAAGATACTGAGATGGATAGGGATTGGAGATATTTGTTTCGACTTCCCAGTGATTCTGTCTGTTTCATCTTGAATCTCCTTGCGTACCAAAGCTGTGTATAAAACCAAAAGTTGAGTTTATTTGCGGTAACAAGCTTCTAGCATCAATAAACCAGAAGCCACAGATGACACAATCAAAGACTAATGATGTATATCGACACATTAAAGCCTAAAAAGTTACATAGGAGTCACTTGGCATACCAGAATCAGTAAATCGCTTGCATGGCAAATGTCCGAATTCCCAATACTCCTCTTGACTCCCCTCTGTTTTGTGTAGCTGCAACACCAATGGTCGCCTTGTAACAATTCCTGAAATAACCATGGATTCAGTATCTATCATGAATATGCAAAAGCGACAAGAACAACAATTTGAAGTAAACTAAATAAACAACGAACCGAATCCTCTAGGAAGAAAATCTCTCCCAAGGATGCTCTCCAGCACAGAAGACTTTCCAGAACTCTAAATGTTCAGATATAGTTAATAGTTAAAACCTCCATACATAAACAATATAAACAGAAATAATCAACTTTTAATCATCGTATAAGCATAAGGCAATAGCCAATAATAATAACTTAATTAAATTTGGAACTTCATTGGTTACAACTACGTCCTAATTTGGCCTCTCCTTCCAAAAACCTCTTACAAACATGACGAGTGTAAATACTAAATACAAATAAAAAACATTAAAACGAGTTCCAGTACGAACTCCATAATCAAATTTCCATGCTCGTATACACATAACCGAAACAATACCTATTTAACCGTTTATCCATATGGGTTGGTTGGTTACGCGGATTGACCCGTTTATCCAAACAAGGTGGCATGTTAAATGTGTTAAACAGGTTGGTTTAACTCATCCCAACGACCAACACCCAAACACGACCACAAACATGTTTAAGCTCAACCCTAACACCGTTGGTATATTAGTGTCGGAAATTGTCACCCCTACACTTATTCCTACTTCTTAAATATGTACCACATTATTCGTTTAAATGCATGTAATCCAAAACCCTAAGCGCGTAACAATAAGCAGGCAAGCAACAATTATGACAAACCACCATACATATTACAAACACTATTTTTCAAGACTGGTATAAAAGTTAGAAAAGATAACAAACCTGACCACCAACTGTTGGAATATGGTAGTTGGATTAGCACCTATACGACTAGAAATGTGTGAGCCTATTGGGGGCACACACGTTAAGACACGAAGAGTACGTTTATTATGTATTTAATATATGTAACTCGTTTATATTTATTAAATATATAATATGTTTCACGAAATATATTTAAACGGTCGTTAGTTTCCGTTAGGCGCTTAACTAACTTTATATATCCGTTAAATAAAAAAAGAGAAGGGCTTAAATGGTCGAAATGGAAACTCTTGTCCTCCTTCCAAATGTGGCAGATTTTGGAGGATTCTAGAAAGGGATTTGTGTGAAAATTATAGTGATAATGGTGAGTGTTTAGGATAAGATGGAAGAGTTGTGATAAGCTAAAAGAATTGAAGATTATCTTCAAGGTTTTAAGAGTTATCTACAACTAGGGTTGGGGTGATATATAAACACCCTCTTCTCCTCCTCTTTTCAACCGTACCACACACACAAAATAAAGATATATGACACATACAACTCTAGACGATTTGTTCGTGTCTTTCCCACTCCAAACGACAATGATTTATAAATCCCTTATTATGTTTTCTTGTGCTTCTCATCTGTTTGACAACCAATAAGAATACATATACTATGCATGCATTTGATTTACATGCGTATGTTTTACTAACAAGCTTGTGACTTTGTTACTCCGTATATAGTTCATCTTGTTCTTGGCCTCTAAAGATATACTCAGAAAACAAACTGCAACAATATCAGCAAGTGAAAGCGGGGTTAGCTATTTGTAAACCGAGAACACTTTTGCAACAATATTATAATCATAACCTACGATGTTTTAGTAATGATTCCTATCATCCCTTTGGCGGCCTTATATTTTTCTTCAATCAAAGCAGGCTGTACTACCAGAAATAAACCTAAACAATATGTAAATGAGCAGACATTAGTGAAGGGAAAAAAACTGTTAAAAGTACATTTCTGATATCGGGTCGTTTTCACCCACAAAAAGGTATCCGAGCCCGCCATGGCTGCAAACACTTTTTTTAACATGTCGCCACGCCAAGATACGGACACCCATGGTGTTCCAGCAAGTGATTACAGGTGGAAAATAATGAACACACAAAACTCATACCTCTTCATCAACAATTCCATATTTTGGTCAATATAAGACTATCATCCATATACCTCAACGCAATGCCATTCTTAAGTGCCTCTGGGAATCAAACAAAACACAATCACCTGAACACACCCACTGGAAACCATCATCACACCATCATCATCCGTTTTCCCCATCGTTTCTCCATCATCAAGCCATTCATTTTTCCTATAACAAAACATCAACACATAAATTCCAACCAAATAACAAAACGATAAGCCCAAACCCAAACCCCTAATCTTTTATATAAATCTAAATTTTAATACACATAAAGTAGGTCAAGAAAACATAAAAAGAATTTTAAAAACTCACACTGGTTTCATGTTTTAGTTTCCGCATTTTCGACGTTTTCTTCTTCCTTCCGCCTTTGTTGTTCAATTTTAGAAAACATGAAAACACCACAATTAATTAATCAAATGAATAACCTCAATTAAATTAAAATCAAAACTAAAGGGTTTTTCCTATAACAAAAGAAATCAGCTATTGAGCATAATTAATGCATATGGCAAACAGTTTTGATGCTTTACATACTTGGGCTGCTCTGGGAGACCTCAACAGTGTGTATAATCAGAAAATGTCAGTGGCCTCTTGTAGGTGAACGGCGGGGACTATAGCCGGAGAAGAGGGATTGTGATGGATCATTTGTATCACCCAAATTCTCAGTATGCACCCCGTTGGTGTAAATCGATAGCGAGTATTAGACATCAACAAACATGATTATTTTGAGAGAGAGAGAGAGAAGAGAGAGAGAGAGAGAGAGAGAGAGAGGAAGGGGTGGGTGTGTGAAACGTGTTAGCAATGGAGGAAATTAACACAACCCAAAAAAACAATGGGTCGGGCGGGTTTTGGCCATATCATTTAATGATGCCTCGGGGAGGCAATCACTATCTTTAATATGATATTATAATGTTTTGTATGTGCATGCAATTAATGCATGCATGTATTTATCATGCATAATCCCTTTTCATCCTAATAGTTTTTTTTGATCGGCTGTTGTATTACAACATGGGTTTGTTAGTGATTGTTCGATCCAAGATATGATGTAACAATAGTTGTTTGAGACGTGAAGTAAAGACTAGCATATTGGCGTACTTGGTTGACGTGTTGTGTGAGCAACCGTAGAGGTGAAAACTTATCCACTAAGTTTCATTTGCAGTTGACTACGAGGGTTAGTTTTCTTTATTACCCTATTGTTTATTTATTGTGTGTTAATCATATGCATCTTACTTGATCCATATCCGATGCGTACTCGTGGTTGTTAATGGTTAACAGTTTATCAAATCCCAACAGTGGCATCACGAGCCAACTCGTTTGGTGTTTTATGGGTTACACACATATTAAACACGCTTAGGGCTGCATGAAATCTAGTTTATTTATTGTTTTATTGGAAAATTATGGCAATAACATGCAATCCTTGCCATAAATAATGAATAAACACTTAGAATCAATTGCAATGTTGACAAGAATAAGAATAGATTAAAATTAAAAGTTAATTAAGTTGTCATATTACTCTATTCTTGTTTTATCTCGGCTGTAAGACTCACGCAATCATGTTATATGATGGATGTGGCGATCTAGGCACTTTAGCAGAAAACCTAGTGAGAGTCTTATGGTTCTCCAATTGGGGAAGACTCTTTTGAGAACTCGAGGCATTATATGACTACTGCTTTCTTTATAAGAGTTTGTCTTCAATTTTAATCCAATTTTCTGTCTGTTTTAATTGCTCATATGTGATATGCCATGTGTCTAGTCAATATTTGCAAAATATAGACTTTATGAAACTCTTAAAAACGGACCTATACTAATAGAGAAATTTGGATTTAACATGTCTAGTATTACACACGTAAGCATACTCCTTGTGACCAATTATGTGTTATTTGCGAAACCGGGGTTTTTGGACAAATTTAATACGGACATTAAACTATAAAATTTTGATTTCTTGTGAACTTTTAGTGTTTATGTGCGCAATATGGAGTTGAATTGATCTTTAATCTTATCCCGCCCCACTACATGCTTCGGCATATGAGGGAATTATTGGAATTACTTGTGTCTTCGGACACATGTAGGAGTACAATATAGGGTTTGATCAATTTGTAATCCCACCATATTGGCAACAATAAAACTAATGTTAACAAAGGGGGTTCTTAACATACAATAGCATTATTAGTCAATTGAAAGTACGGCTCACCCATTGTTGGACAAACTATAAGAGAAGTTTAAGGCGGGTGTAGCTACGGCACCCCAAAAGAAGTCAGGGTTGTAATAAGCTTCGCGCTGACCTGTTTCTCCGCTTCTTTGTGCGTCCAAAATGGAGCTACCGAGAACATTTGACAAAAATGATGACTATACCAAATAGGTTAAAAAAATGTTTTCTTAACTTTATGCTACAAGTTGTTTTGCATGCTTCTTGTACACGATTTTAGTCACATATTTTATAAAATTTATGTGTATACCCTTAGTGAAGTTTTAAGTCTATGCCAACCAAATAAAGAACACATGCATTTGGATTGTCTTCTCTGGTCAGACCTCAGGGCCTTTCCAACCCATGGCGAATTTTTTCCATTGGTCAGACCTTTTTTTAAATTTTCGCACGTTCTCTTTTGGTCGACTTAAATCGAGTTACCTGGTCAGACCTCGGACCCGAGGCATAAGATGAGACAAAATATGCTTTTGACATTACTATATGAGTTGCTAATGTCGTCAGTCTCATAAAAACTAAGAGTTGCATTAAATGCAATTAACGCTCGTCGTTTACCTCTTGCCCTACTTGTTTTCTCACTGGTCAGACCTCTGGTTAATAAGTGGGAGGTCAAGTTGGATCTTAGTCTTATTAGTAATTAATTGGGTAGTTAATTCTTTTAAGAATTTAATTATCGAAAATACTAAATTGAACTTTCTATGTTCTGATTAATTGTGTTATTGCAACATAATTCGTAAACGAAAGTTCGTTTTCTCATGAAAGACAAACATAGTCTCTTTTCCTGGTAAAAAAGCGTGAGACTTACTCCTATCTCTTCTCATTGGTTGACAAGAATAAGATAGGGTTATAATTGAATTTTATCAATTATATTTAAACTCACTTTCAATCTTTTATTACCCTTTTTCGGTTTTGAAATTTTTGAAAGATAAAATATTTGTGTAACTAGATAACATTGTGTCTATAGCTACCAAATAATGACATCTTGCACTTGTCACGATGTATGAGTTTAACCACAATGAGTAAAGAAAATTGCTAGCAGGTTTTTTAAGTAAATTTTCTTGGACTTGATTCATTCCTTATAGTGCTAAACACCCTTGTGGTTAGACAGACAGATTAAGGAGGAAATGCATGCTAAATTTTCAAGTTAATGAATATATGATGGCTAGTCCCTCATCTACATAAGTAGAACTTCATATACTCTGTACAATACCTAAGTACATTGCTACTTGTAGGCATTCTAAGAGAGTAGGAAAGTAAATAAATCGCTATTTGCTTTCTACTGGTGATGTAAATGTTGACAAATCCAGTGGGAGCTTTGCGTTTTATAACTGAAATAACATTCATGTGTGGTTGTCAATTTCAGTGGGAGCTACAAGATTCATTTCCTTGTGAGTTGCCCATATTATTTCTAGCTTGCTTTGAAATAATATATTACTTTCCGAATATGAACAACCATTGTCTAAAGGAAGATTGCATTTTATTTTATAAGATAACTACTTGTTGCTTTCCTGAAACGTTATCTATAGAATAATAATCCACAACTCCTTATTAAACGTTATGGTTCGAAATCTACTTGTAATATCTATGACACTATCATATTGTTTATACAATCGAACGCTTGTCGTATTGTTTGTCTACATTAGATAATGTTGTCCCGTACACAAGTGGGAGAAATCTTAAGTGTGTGCAAGGAACAACATATAACAATATGATTAATTGGTTTCTCTTGACCGCAAGGTAAGAAAACTAATAAATCTACTAGGACTTAAACACACAAGATGTTTGTTGCCTTATTACATTTAAAAGTCAAGATATAATATAAAGATACTTCAACATATTGACTATATGATTTAGTCAAAATAATTATGGTTAATTATACCATCATGTTTATGAAGTATGAAATTAACTTGAAATTATCATTGAACTCAAGAGTTTGCGTTCATGATTACTTTAGTTAGTATAATTATGTGTACTTGTTAAGACGTAATTATAGAGTCCTTGAATTGATCAATGACTTATAACATAAAGTATGTAGCAACATTGTTATGTCTTCTTGTGAACATATGAACATGGAGTTAATGTACTTATTCAAGAAATATACATTATAGCATGTACTTGGTTGTAAAATACTGTGTATTTAATTTGGCTCAATCCAATTGACAAGTATTTGATCCATAGAGAATTAAGTTATCTAAGAAATTCTGATGGAGTCTCACAATTCCAATACTCATAGAATACCACACTATTATGGTATGTCTAATGTGTTGAAACAAACTATATTCATATTGTTTGATTTATGATAACTTTAATTGCTCTACCTTCAAAATCAATCAAGGTTAGAAATTTGCGTGTGTCATAGATACACTCAATATAGTTCCAACCTAGAAGGTATTCAAGACATTATCTATTTATAGATTAGGATGCATCCCATTATGTCTTGATTAAAGTTCTAAAATTTGTTAATATCTTATGAAGCATACTATTAACAAGCTAGAGATGAGAACTGTAAAATGTATTTTGTTGTCCCAGTTAAGAACAATTTATTGTTGCTTAAATACCTAGTATTTAGAGAAGTATCTCTTCTTACAAAAGTAAGTGGGAGCATCTATAGATCTTGAAGATATTCAAGAACAAAATACATAGCCTTCTGAATTCACTTGTTGATGTCATATTAAGGTTTAGCATGAAAATGTCGAACCAAAGTATAAGGTAACTCTCGTTCATAAATCCGTAAGGATACCTCATCAATGGAATGATATTTTAATATCAATGCCGAGGAATATAAGTTAGAGGGTCATAGTAAACCTGCTAACTAATAAGATGCATTATCACATCTTAGATGTGATAAATATCTTAGAAATAAACCTGTGAGGTTAGAATGAGTTTCTTTTGAAGAAAGGCTCATAAGGACAAAATCGTATATAGATTAATGCCTGACTGGTGAAAAGAGTTTTTAATCTTACTCAAGCAATTGACTATGATTAATTTTTTTTTCTGCACGCATTAATTATATAAAGATAACTAATTGTCATACATGTTTTCTTGAATCTGAAATATGGAAAATTAAAGATCATAACTCTTTCCTTAATGATTACCTTGCGAGGACGATGTGTAATTAAAAGGGTTATGAGCCTATATTTGTAATATGACAATTAAGTTTTATAACTCTTTTCTTTATGATTACCTTTTACGAGGACATTGTGTAATCAAAAGGGGTTATGAGTTTAAAATAATCTTTATAAAGTATACAAGAAAATAGAATCCAAGTGTGGATTGAAT